>PVJX010000108.1:0-75991 GCA_004027295.1 Dolichotis patagonum
AAAAAAAAAAAAAAAAAAAAAAATTTGAACAACTATTTCCAAGAAGTCAGTATGTAATTTGTCAAGTAATAATTTCTTAGGTTTTTTTTTGCATCAAGTTGTTTTCCTTTTTTCCTTGGAATACTGTATTGTCGCTACCCTTTATTCTGTTTTGTTTTGTTTTGTCTTGTTTTGTTTTTCTCTCTTTAAATAAAATAAAAAAAATTTAAAAAAAAGAATGACAAACTCGAGGCTTTCATAGGTAAATGGATGCAACTAGAAACCATACTCCTAAGTGAAATAAATCAGACTCACATCTGTAAACACTGTATTGTCTCTCTAGTGTAAGAAACTGAAAGAGTAAATAAGATCCAAAAGTTACAATAGATACAGTAAAAGGGAAAGAAACTGCTCAAAGAGAAGTTACATTGTTTGATCAGTCTTGCATGCCTGTATCTGACACTGAGCAATTACTTTCAGGATAACAATATGCAATATAACAACTATGGTTAAATTCCTATCATCTTGTTTTGAAATTTTATATCACATTGTTTTTGTTTTATTGCTGCTGTTGTCATTATCTTGTTTTTTTAACTGTTTGCTTCTTGACTTTTTTTCTCTTTAAAATAAATAATAAGGTGAAAGACAAAAAAAAAGTTGAATTTAAGCACTGCAAATTTCCAGGAATAGAAACACTTTATTTTTTATTAGACTATGGTACAGGTATATAACTGTATTCATTTTTCTTAACTATAACAAAATACTAGATACAGACTACTTATGAAGAAATGGAGGTTTGTTCAGCTTACATACTTGGTGGGCCAAACTCAAGATTTGGTAGTGAGGTTGAGGTGAAGGGAAAGTAAAGGTTTGGCCTCTATGAGGGCAGCAGATAGTGGCATATCACAGAGGGAACACATGTAGAAGTGTGAACATGATCCCATCTCAAGCCAGAAGCAGAGAGAACGGGCACCAAGCTTGGTCCTTTTGCAAAAATCGTGTCTTGGTGGGATCACAAGAGAACTACATCATGCCTCCGATGACCTATGGAACCTCCTGCTAAAGTCCATCTCTTAAAAGTCCCTTCACCTCCCAAGGGACAAAATTTCCAACACATGAGCCTTTGACAGGATATAAACTGTAGAAGTAACTTAACATAAAACATGAGCTTATGATATTCACGAACTATATTAATAGTTTTTACTGACAGGAAACAAAAAAGATTTAATAGTACTATATTTTTCTTTCATAGTTCATTGCTGCATTGCTCCAACGTCTTCTGTGCCAAAATGCGGCTCTGTACGTTTTCACTGTGATGTACAGAATGTAACCTTAAATATTTAAACCAGGGATGGAAGTTGGGTTTTTCAGAGTCATTTTGGAATAGTGCTGTCCCTAAACATAGGCTCTTCCCAAAATGGAAAGAATCATTGTAAATAGTTCTTGCAGATAGAATGATCTCTTCCAAGATGCATCTATAATCCTAGATTTCAATGTTCATCCTTTTTAGTCTTCAGTAGCATTTTGTGCTGTGGTTTGATAATTTCAAATCAAAGGCCTTCAATTGTGCAGTCAAGAGTTAAATTATGGAAGGTGAAATAAGTTATGTGAGGTTTTTTCCATGAAGTCTGAAATCAGAGAACTTTTTTAGAATCCAGTTTTCAACAGCACAATTTTGGAGAATGAATTTTAGGCTATCGGTTTCATTTTTGGAAGCTGATTATAATGTAGGAAAGTGGATCAAATTATTCCTTAGCAAATGATTTCCCCAAAGTCTCAATTTTGCCGGGACTGAAAGAAGCAAAATGAGATATTTGCACAAATACAAATGGTCTGTCTTGTGGTTTTTCAACTTACAGTTTTTCAACTTTTTGATGATGCAATTGTACTGCTCTGTGTTTATGCTATTTGAGGGTTTTTGCTTGTTTGTGTGTTTCTGGTTTTTGTTTGCTTGCATTGCTAACCTATGATATTTGTTACACAAAATACACTTTTATTTACAATATTTTCAATTTATAATGAATTTATTGGGACATAAGCATTTTGTAAGTCAAGGAACACTTGTACTTGTGAATGTCTCTGTGGAAAACCAGTCAAAAGACACAGATAAGTTGAAATGTCAGGGAGAAGCTCCAGAGCTCTGCCGATCCTCACTGCTGAGTGGATATAGGACTATTCTCTTTGATGCTGTTAAAAATAAAACCTCTTCAGCAACTACGGTACAAGTAAGTCAGCATATTCATTAAGCAAACACTGACCTGATTTTGCTTGAAGACTTAGAAAAATAACTAATTTGTGGTATTAATTACCAAGTCTGTGCCTTGTCCCATTTTAGCTCTTTAGCCCAAAGTAATTCCTTTAAGAAAGTTGATGGACCTGGGTGTATCCCTACAAAGTAGTTACCATCTCTGGTCTATGATTTGACTGGCCCAGAAGCAAACCCCACTGCTCCGAGAGTCCCAGCTATAGTAAACATCTATAGTAAACACTTTGACCAGAATATTCTACTTCTAAATGGGCTTTTCTGTCACACAAAGTAACCTTTTCTGTCACACAAAGTAAGATATGTTTTGCTTTTTGTGTGCATCTTGCGCAAAAGTTCTTTAACCCTTGAAAATTCTCCCTATAGCACATATAAATACAGTTAACAGGTTGCAATGGAAAATACCACCAATAATTTAACTTGTCCTGAAATTTCTCATCCATATTTTTAACATACTGAGCTACAACGTTGCTGGTTATCTTCACATTTCCAAATTATCTGGACATATTGGCAGCATTCAAAAGAGATTCTTTTATAAAATGTGCTGTAAAAAGGTTCTGACACCCAGGCAATTTTTTCACTTAATAGAGAGCTGCATTTCATAGCATCTCACTTATTTTATTCTTATTCAAAAACAACTGCTGCCGTTTTGTCAGTCTATTGTTTTTTTTATTTTTTAAAATTTTATTTAACGAGAAAAAAACAAAACAGAAAAAAGGGTAGAAATAATACAGAATTTCAAAAAAATTAAGAAATCACTACTTGATAAATTACATATTGTCTTCTTAGAAATAGTTGTTCATGTTAAAAAATTAAGGCATACAAAGTGAACAAACAGTGAGGCTGTAAACAGTTCTGTTCAACAATCCAACAAAAACTTGGTAATATGGTTATCAATCCCACACACTTAAACACATATGCTGTTATATCCTTTAGCGCATTTTCTTTTCCTCCTTTTGCTTTTTAAGTACATTATCTGTTTAGTTATATCATGTTTCAGCTTGCTCAGTACCTTATTGATCTGTTTTGTTGTTGTTATTTCCTTTTTAATCACCTTATATAATTCTGTTGTTTTGTTTTTGAGTTTCTCGTCATCCATGTCCCATGGATCAGCTTTGATGGAGTTGGGAGTTTTTGGAGGTATTTTGTTACCTTGTTTTCTCATGTTCTATTGTTTCATTTTTATTTAATTTTCATTATTTGGAGGTAGTAATATATAACAAAACAAGATGGAATAAAGCCAATTGAGACAGTATGGTGAAATTGGCACAGAACATCACAGCAGGTCACCAGGACAACAATAATAGGCACCATTGTGTATCTCGTTATCTTCAAAATAGTTCTTCTATTAGGTACAGCAAAATCAAAACAAATACACAACATTATAGAACACATCAAAACAGAATATTGAATAGAGCAACACCGTTAAACAGGACAAAGCAAAACGGCAATAAAAATATCTGGCTTCAGAGATAGTAGAAGGAAACGCCCCCCACTTGCTGTACCACATAGGGTAACCTCCCAAGAGATACCCAGATCCCTGGATCCTGATCGTTGGGGGTGGGGGGGATATGGTATGTTTGATTCTAAGCCTGCGCCCCAGTAGGCAGCAGGCTGGTTACTGGTTGGCTCAGTGCCCCAAGTTCCAACATGGTGCGGATCTTAGGAAACGCTCTTGCTTCTTGTTTCCCCGCCCTGGGGTGGCCGCAGCTTGCCAGACCACAGTCACTTAGCAGGGCGGCAGGCTGGTTACTGGTTGGCTCAGCGCCCTAAGTTCAGTTCATGATGTTTTCAACGCCTATCTTTTGTGTATGCAAGTCATAGCTGGCTTTATTGTGGTGCCTAAAGATGTAATTTCTCTGTGAAAACGTTCTTTGTTTGGGTATTCTTCCCATCTACCAAAAAGAATGGATGTTCTTATTGTTTCCTTAAAATACTCGATTCTGTTGTTTAGAAAATGTACAAGTTCATTTTTCTTTTACCTTTACAGAAAGAAAAGCTCACTAAACGTATAATAGTAAATAAAAAGTGCTATTTGACTTCAGTACTGTGAATACAGCAGGAAATGACGGTCTTTAACTACCTGGGGAGAGCACGACCTTTCACAAAAGTCACTACCACTGGGGTTAGGGTGTGCCGACCTGTGGGGACATGGACTCTGTTTCAAGAGAGACTGGAAATCCAAAATATTTAAGAAAAAATTCCTAAGTGTTTCAAGGCTAGTAACACATTCAAAATTTATTAGAATACTAAGTGTCTCAGCTCCAACCTAGTCAAGCGGAATAAGCCTTGTCAGCTGAGGACAAGACATTGGTTGTCCATTCGCAGCCTCTAGGGGTACAGCACCTAACAACAAAACAAGGCTCACCCTATCCCGAGACCGAAGAGAAAAGTATAATTACATCAGCATCCTTGTGTGAAGTGTGAAACCCAGGTGTGATCTGCAACTTGGGACACTAACAGTGAGGTTGCTGCAGTAGACAGGACAACCTTCCTGAAACCAGGGGTACCGGGAGAAGCTTGGGTACTTCAAATTTTGGTTAATGTCAGATTTCTCATTGGAAGCTTGGGTAATAAAATTGCTTCTTAAATTTGTCAAAATGATTAGAGAAACGTTTCGCAGCATGCTATCTGGCATTGGAAGGTGTTCCAGAGTAGGAGCTATAGCTATTTTTATGAAATGCCAAACAGAAGTTGACAACAGCTGCTCCCCTCCTTTCCTCGCTCTGCGAATGTCCCAGCTCATTGCCACATTCGACTTTTCTACTTCCTTGTCCGAGCTCGTGCCTCTACTGTCCCTTCCTTCTTCCTCCATGTCATCTCTGTGAGAAGCAAGCAAAGTGTCGCTCCCCTAGAAGGCTTCCAAGTGCTTTTCCTCCAACCTGGGCATTCCCCACTGCCTGCTGGAAGCTGAATGCCAAGGTGTGCGGAACTGCCAGCTGCCGGGTGTTGGGAGCCGTGCCACTCTCCTTGCGGGCCTTGGCACATGCGCAGTGCCTTTGCCTGGCACGCAGTAGGGCTCACACAAAGGGAGCTACAGGGGCGAGTGGAAACTGGGGTGGCCCATGCTCAGCATCTGCTCCCCTCTTGCTTTCATAGCCAGTTCTTGGGCTGCTGTTTGTCTCTGTCCTCTGTCTTCCCAATCCTCACTCCAGCCGTTATCTCCTCTCCTACTCCACGCAATGGACTTTTCTATTCTGGAAGTGCATATCCTGTCAGAGAAGCTTTGGCACTTTTTGTGTCTTGTAATTAAATACTAGAAGGACATCTGAGAGCGTTCTTTTTAAAAACAAAACAGCGCCCCCAATGCAGGCAAAGGAAGGGAAGCCCATAATCCAAAGTCAAGCTTGCTTTGGGTACACACCGGTTCTTGCTTTGCTTTCAGACCAAGTGGCTTTTTAGTTAAGTGAAGCACTTCCTGTGCACTAGCACGGAAGGAAAATAGTGTAGGACACAGGTGCATGAGCATATGCCGTGAAAAATGGGTACCCCTCCTTCCAGAAGGAAGCAGATCCTTCTGGAATTCTCAGGACAGACCTGACTAAACCCCCACATGTGCCCCTGGCTTAGTCACCTTGGTGAACTATCTGCACGAACTACTGGGCCATGATATAAGTAAGAGTTTTATGTTCTTATGTACAATGTTTGAATAATGACTATGCATAACTTTCAAAAATTTATTTTTTTCTAGGAACATGGGTGACATTTGGAGGTCAGATTTCAGATGAGGTAACTTACTTTTACGTTCTACTGTGCTAGTGAAAAGAAAGTGCCAAAAGAGCTATGGAGCTAAGAATACTCTTCCTGGGACCCTGACATTTCACGGGGACAATATTTCAATCACTGCATACAGTGAAGATTGACTCCAAGATTATGTTCAATTTTTATCTTGCCTCTTATTTTTCACATTTGGACTATTAATAGCTCTTGAGATTGTCAATCTATTATATGTGCAGGTTCAACCCTTAGAGACTGAAACAGTTTGGAATTAATATTAGTCACTTTATTGCTGCAATTGTAGGACTTTGTTTTATTTACTTCTTTTTATTTGCATATGTTTATCTATTTATAATCTTGTTTTAGCGTTGATCACCCATCTCATAGAAGCTCTCAGTCCTGGGTGCAGTTGGTCGCCCTGATTTGAGCAGGTTGTTTGTTCTATCCTGTCGGAGCTTCAAACTCCCCTGTGTCAAGAGGATAATGCCCCTGGCCTTGCTATGCATCAGATATTTATGCGCCCCTTTCAGTAAGAGATAGCAAATGCTCCACAAGTGACAGGTATAGCCATTGTCTTTACTAAAAATACCTTTAGATCATTATTTACATGTTCGAAACAGTGCTTAGCAGAAGGATACTTTAACCATCGCCTTTAAGGAATTCTTCCATGCCATATATGAGCTATGCAGGCATTGAGTGGGCAAGAATTTCCCTGAGGGCAATGTTCTTGAGTCCCTCTGATCCTTCCTTGCCTGACTGCTGTGCTGCAGGGCCAGGGAGAGTATGTGTAAGTGGATCCTCTCGGCAGGATCCAGTTCCCCTCTGCAACTAATGAACTTGATTTCCCAACATGTCCTTCTGTGAACGGTTGTCACATCATTAAATGCTTCTGCTCAGCAGCATCTGGTCAAGATTAATGAGATTTTGTCTGTAAAAGGCTCAGTTTGCTGTCCCAGAATAGATATTCTACAGAGCCAGTTTTTATGACAGTATCATTCCTAAGGAGATGCTTGGGCAATGGAGGCTTCACTCAGATTTCCCAAAGTCACAAGTGTAATTTTCAGATATAGAAAATTCCCAGAATATGCGCAAGGTCTTAGCGCACATTCTGAACTATCTAAATGCGTATTCCCACAGCGGGAACGTACATCATTTTGTAGAGGCCAGTCTCAGGGGGATTCCTTGGGAATGGACTCTGAGTTAGAAGTTAGCATGCAGGCCAGTCATCAGGAAATGTTGTCAGGATCAACACAGTAGGGAATGAAATAAGACCAAGCAGCGTAAGAAGATGGGCTGTGACGCGTCTCATCAATGACCTTGGCCAGCCCCACGGGGAGTTCTGAGATTGTGCTACAATGTTGTCCCAAGGTGAGGAAAGAGGACCGGATCTTTATACCCTGTACTGACCGGTCATTGGGTAGACACTGACCTGAAGCAGGTCTGACCTTGGGCAAGGTGGCTCTAGATAAGTACAGTTTATAGAGAGGGCTGTCCACCACAGGCCATATGATGGCATCCTTCCCAGTAGCCAATGGATGAGTCCTTTCTCCTAAAGGAAGACCCAGGTGGCACCACACAGTGGCTATTGCCCAGCTCTGTGATTGACAAAAGATGGGGTTTTGTGGAGGAGACACAGAAGCAAATCCACAGGGAGCAGAGCAAAGGTCACAGACTTAAAGTCAGATACTAAACAGTAGGAAGGAAGGTCAAAAGTTGACAACCCACTGGCTCCAACACATAGACAACCTACTACTGCCTGATACGGTGCCTAGAGGGGGAAAAGGCAAAAATAGCTTCCCTTTGGGAACAGAGAGACCAATGTCCCATTTTCCCCAGGTCTGTTCTCCCCTTCAAAGCATCTGCTTTCTGCTGCAATGAGCCCAGCTTTCCCTGATCAGAGCACAGGGTTGAACTCTGAGATGAATCATTTCGAAACTCCCATTTTCAACTCTGCACAGAAAAGTCCTCAGGCTCTCCCGCCAGATGCACACCAGTCAGAGCACTGCCAGTGCTTGCGGCGGGGCAGCTGCAGCCTTCCCAGATCCGTGCAGAGAGGCTGTCGGCAAGAGGACAAAGGCAGCGCAGCTCCACCCAGGCTCCCCAGCAGCTGAGTTTCTCAAGCTGAGCTGTTCTCAGTGGGGTAAAAACAAGAGCCAGTAGCGACAAATTCATCTCCCCAGATTTTCCTTTTTCTCTCCAACTGCAAGCAACTCAACATAAAACAGGTGCAAATAAGGTACACCAAGATGACTACACTGTAGCGTGTAGAGTGACGTGGTGATCTGGGCCCGGCATGATGCTCAGCGGCACGGTGCCTGCCTGGCAAGTGCAAGGTCCTAAGTTCAGTTCCTGGTACCAAAAAGCAAAAAAAAAAGCAAAAAAGCAAATGACGCAATTGTTAGCATGGCCTCAAGAGATGACAATGTTTCTGTCCCTGTTCCTGCAAGAGTTTAGCAGTATATTGATTAATTCCTTGGCATGAATATTACCAAACTAATGAACTCTGCAAGGTGCCTCTCAAAGGTGATTGGGCCTCATCATAAAACCCAGATAAATGCTGCTCATATGAATAATAACTTCTTAAAAGTAACGGTGAGTGTATCGGCATCTTAAACACTTAATTTTTAGTTTTATTTCATATTCTCTCACCTGTCAGGTAACTAGGGCAATTTTAATTGGAGATAACAATATACTCTACCCGAGCCAGCTTAACCAATAAGAGAAAAAACATTTTGACTTTTAAACCAGACATGTAGAATACAGCAGGTTTCAGTGGCCCCTGCTCCATCGCCTGGTCATTCTTTCGCCCCTGCGCTCCCTTGAGTACCGACTTCCTCTCTGGGTAGTAAGAAAGAAAGATCTTCAGGAATTCCAGGCCTCGATTAGAACAGCAGCTCCACAGGAGTGTTACTTCCAGACACTCTATAAGAAGAACATGAAAAAAGAAAATCCAAAAATTCTCTTTGTCTCACACATTGCACTGGTCTTGTGTGTCAGAGACCCTTCCTGAATCCTTGGCTTTTAGGCCCATGGGACCCTTACCGCACGAAGCAATATCAGCTTCCCCACTGGCTTCTAAGTTCCAGTGAGGGGAGGATGCAATTATTCTCATTTTTCAGATGCAGAAACTGAAATATTGAGGTCAAATGATTTGCCCAAGTTTATCAAGTAAGGGAACACCCAATGCCCAAAACCGGTCTTCAGACTTAGTTTAGTGATGTTTTTTATTCCTGTCCTCCCTTATTCAGACCTTCAGATCCTGTGATTGGGAAATAGCTCCACTGTTAGTCCAACATCCCAACGAGAGTTCTCCACCTTAAAGTTTCTCTCCACCTAGGATTTATTGTGTGTATTCCCCAGTAATAGTCCACCAGTAAGTCACAATATAGCACAAAGATAATATATAATGCAAGCACAATCGTTTTTTAAGATAAGACAGTCATAACAGGAAAATGCCTTAACTTTTAACCTCCAATTAGAATAGATGTTGTAATAGTATCAAATTAAAAACAATAATAGCATTTTTGCTATAATCATGCTGAAGGATCTTTATTGATTCTACATGGCTAGCTTAACAAATTTCTTGATAAACCAATCTCCAAAGCCACAGAAAAATGGTTTGTCTTGGAAATGCTGTTGAAGCAGGTTTAGCTCATCATCCAAAAACATAATGGGGAAATCAGTTTTAATTATTTGTAAGGTGTGTGACTTGTCAAATGACTAATAGATCAACTAACAGCAAAATGAAAAGAAAATGGCCCTCTCCACTGTGGTTTGCCACTATTTCTCTAACGCTGCCCCTCCAACTATGGGTCCACTCTCCTGAGTGTGCAGTGGCCCAGAGGCCCGGACAAGGAGCTCTGAGGCCTGTTTGCAGGCTGAGCAGCGAGGAGCCGGATCCCTAGCAAGTCGGGGTGCTCGCTCCCCATCTCTGTGTTGACTCAGCACTCGCTTATTGATGGTGCCTGGGATGTGGCTGAGCTGTGGGCAGCCAGCATTTATAACAGTCATGGCTCCCTCTAACACAGTCATCTAAGCCTGAAGCAAAAATCACAAGGCTCAGGTCAGGAGTCATCTAGGTGCCCAAACCTACCGGCTTAGAGAAAGGAGTTGAGGAATAGAGTCAACAGGGACACAAATAACCCTCTTTGTTAGAGGGATTAGATATCATCGGACATGCTGTCAAACAAGACCTTGCCAGCAGAGTGGGAAATGAACCCGTCCACCTCCCTGTGCTCTAAGGCCAGGCTTACCCCTAGCAACGAAGGGAGATTACTGGCCACTCTGTGACTGTGGGTAGTAATCTCATATGCTTAAAGCTTCTTTTTTCCTTTTCCACAACAACTGAGAAAAGCAAGAAGTGCTCAGTGAGATTTCAATACCCTTCAAGAACAGGAAAGGATTGAATGTGCTTCTCGGGTTTGGAAGCCATGTGGCATTTCTGACCTCTGCACCCCCTTGCAGGTTGCTGAACGTCTGATGACCATCGCCTACGAAAGTGGCGTTAACCTCTTTGATACTGCCGAGGTCTATGCAGCTGGGAAGTAAGTTAGTACCTGTTTGTGTCTCTCCAGTGGCATCTGTGGAACCAAGAGAGTCTGCCCCAGACATTTCTGAAGGGGCTAATGCCCTTGCCCGTGGACCTGTGGCCCTTACCCACTCTCCCCCAACCCTTTTAGCCTCACTAGCATTAAGATTGTTGCTCATACCTGGTTCCCTCTGGCCATTCAGTCATCTGTATGAAAAGTGTACTGGGGGTACTTAGGAACAGTAAGCAGAGGGCTGGTGCCAGTGTGGTAGCAATAAAGATCAATCAATGTTAGCTGAATATGTGAGTAAGAAAATGGATGAGCAGTGTTCAAGATGGCTTTTCAAAAGTTATTCCATTGTTTTATAACTATGTCTTGTAGCTGTTCAAGCCCCCAGCAGAACTGAGACACTCTCCCTACAGGAAAGCAGGGACTACTCTTCCTTGCCCACCTATCCCTGCATTAGCAGGGACTCCAGGCAGATCAGACATGAGGTGGGGTTCCCAAAGATGCCAAGAAATCAATAGCCTTTATAAAAAGCTACTTGAGAGCCTGTTCTGAGGACAGAGTAGGTGTCAGGGAGGCCTCGCTCATTTTGCATGAGGAGGCTCATTTAGCTGATTCTTTGCTAGATCTGGGACACTAGGACAGGCCATGGTGTGTACGAACATGCAGGTGACATGGCCTCAGGCCATCCAGCATATTTCAGAATACACACTCTCCCCAGGCCTTCTGGAGCAAGCATATGTGTACACCTCCCGTAACCAAAGGAACTAACTAGCCAGAAAGCTGTCTGAGCAGCTCTGCAGGTCCCTAAAAGGACTGTGGAACGTAATCTCCCACAGCCTAATTCCCCTCCTGCAGGGGAGGATTGCACTCAAACTACTGGACCTGCCAAATCAGCTTCCTCATCGGAGGCCTTAGTGCAATTTTCTTGCGTAGTTTCCTCCTTTTCAAGGTCAGGTCGAAGAACCATCGAGGAAGCTCAAGGTCCACATCTCTGCTATTTTCTGTTGACCCCAAGAGAGAAAGGAAAAGTCATAAATCCTTGCTCTTTCTATGCCTCTCTCATTCCCACTGTTTCCTTCTTTGTTGAATCTTGCTTAGCACAAAATGGGCTAGGGTAGAAAAAAGGAGGAATGAACAGCAAGTCTGCCAGAGTTCTGTTTGCATTCTACTGTGAGGCATAACTCATCATGTTGATTAGTTATTGACTACCAGTGTGTAATTGAGATAGGGTGCAATGCAAGATTGCAAGTGACAATGGTCAAAAAGACAGACAGGAAGAAATAAAGAGAACACCAGTAACATTCAATGCCTGTCCGTTTGAGGGACACTTCATAGCTAATCTGCATCATGATTTCTTGCAAGATGCTCTGTTTAACAAAGACAGAACTTTCCGTTAAAATCTACAGTACGGCTAGTGGACAAAGTACTAACCCCCCTGACCTCCCCGTTTACAAACCTCTGAGAGCCCTGCTGCTTCTCACAATGGGGGTCTCCCTGGAGGCACCTAGGACAAAGTTGGTTACTGGATCCCAGGGCATTCTCATGTGCATCACATCTTCAGTCCTGGCATCGGAGACATCTAAACTATCATGAAGATTCTTTATTTATCCTCAAGGTCATCTAGAGTATTTTCTTTCTAAACAATGTGAGGTTTCCTTGTCTCCCCTGACCATGATTGAATTGTTCTGTAGCGATCGGAAAGAAAGCCTTGACTCCCATTCAATACCACCATGCAGGACATTTATATACAGGATCAGTGGTTCAAAAATTCCAAACTGCCAAATGACTCTGCTGTTTCTTAGTACCAGGACCACAGTGGTCCCCTGCCAGTGGGTCAGGATTTGGCAGGTGCTTCTGGAATACTCCGGAGCAGGATTCTGCAGGCACAAGCAGAAAGAACGGAAACTGCTACCAGCTGAGAGCAGCTTCTATTTTTGGGATATGTAGGCACTGAGAGTTCATACTAGGAATGGCTCTGGAGTTTGGGTTGACTCTTGCTTTTCCAGGACATTGCATCCTAATGTGTTATCTATTTTTCCTTCCAGAGCTGAGGTGATTCTGGGGAGTATCATCAAGAAGAAAGGCTGGAGGTACCGCACGCCCCGTAATTGTTATTTGCTTGTTAAAAGACATTTTGTGCCAGAGAAGGGAAAATAAAATGATATGACACCTGACCAAAAAGCTATCAAGAAATTAACTCTTGGTAAAGAAAGTATTTATAATAGTTTGAAAATAAATGCCAGCAATTTTATTACTTGTTCTTCAAAAATTATTCATCAGTCATTGATCACAATGAATTGTGAGGTTGAGCAAAGACAAAGGGAATGTTCATGAGACATTGGGCATAAAAGAAAGTGACATTTTCATGTCTTTGACTACCATTTGTGGTAATTTGGTGGAGGAAGCAAGCTGCAGGGAGCTGATTATCTATAGAAATAATTTGATGTTCACCATTCATTGTATTAGCAACTGTAAATACAAAGAAATGATGAAAAAAGAAGCCCTTAGGATAAATATCTGCCAGCTTTCTTGTCTGAATACAATCAGCCAGCACCTGACCTGTGTATAGGTATTCAGAAAAGAGCTTCATCTGCTATCTTTGAGAGGTTCCTCCAAGAAATGAAAGGAGTATGTTCGCCTATGCTATCCCATCGTTTTTTGTAGCCAAAGTGGGTGGAAGTGAGGGTGGGGAGCAATACTCCTCCACTGCACAGTGGGCGTCAGTCACTGTAGCCACTTCTTCTCGTGAGCACAGAATGAGACAAAGCCCATTGTACAAGCTTGGGGACCTCTCTGCTCTAGAATGTTTGCTGTGACCAAATAAGAGCTCTCTAGTTAAGAAAGCTGCAGAAAGGTTTGTACTCATGCATATTTTTTTTTTTTTAATTTAGCCTAGGAAACATGGACATTCTAAAGGGTACAACTCAAGATAGCTGGTTTTACACCTTTAGATGTTCCATTTAAACTCACTCTGGGAGGAAAAACTAGAAGGGTGAAACTGAAGCCCCTGTATTTTCAGGGCTGCTTACTTCTTGCTCTTGAGATAAATGTTTGGTAGGAATGGAGGGTTGGTGGAAATGGAGAATGAGGCATTTTTGGAGATCTGAACAAAGAAAACTTAGTGACCTACTTCTTCCTCTCCATTCCCCAACCCCAGGAGAGCATTAAGGGAAAACCGTTTTCAACCTTAAATACGGAAAAACATTCAGTCGCCACCCTCCACCTTGCCCAGGATGCACTGCCACTAAGTCTGTGGGCTCATCCACCGCGCCTGCATAGAGGTCGCGGCATTTTGGGGTGCTGCTGTAATCAAGCACCAGAAACTGGGTGACTTAAAACAACAGAAGTCTATTCTTGCACAGCTCTGGAGGCCAGAAGTCCCAAATCAAGATGCAGGCAGGGCCATGTTCCCTCTGAGGCTCTATGTAAAGTCCTTCCTCGCCTCTCCCTTGCTTCCGGCGGTGACCATCAATCCTGCGCGGTTCCTTGGCTTGCAGCTCAACACCTCACCCTCTGCCTCGTCCCCACACACCATGCTGCCCCTGTGTGTCTCTGTGCCTTCGTATGAGAACACCAGTCACACTGGATTTGAGGCCCATTCTATTCCATGACGAATTAGAACCATAATGAATTACAGCATAGGACCTTATTTCCAAATAAACCCACATTGTTAGGTCCTGGGGGTTAGTGCTTTCTGGAAGGTGGCATAATTCAACCTTGAACAGAAGCTTTGGAGACGAGCCCACTAATAGTGCAGCAAGGCCTGCCGAGGTGCAGGCTTCCGGAGTCCACGTGAAGAAAAGGAAGCATCTACTCCCCGTGCACAGTGGCTCCTCCCCCTCCACACCCAGAGAACTTTTAATCATCACTCTCCATAACGTAGAACCCATTACACATGCCTTTTGTGGAAAACAAATGAACATGTGTATTTCACAAGCTGCCTCTTAGTCTTGCAAATATACTCGGGCTATCACCACAGTACAAAATGTTGGTATCAGCTCACAGTTGCCCACAGTAGACAGGTGTAAAGATAAACTATGTCATCCTAGCATTGAGCCCACCACACAAGGGCTTCTCCTCCAGGTGCTGCCACTTGCTAGCTGACTTATCCAGAGCAGGTTACTTCACTCTTCTGATTCTCAATCTCCTTACCTGGAAAATGTGTAATACACTGTTCATGAAATGTCATGCTAACAAAGTGAGATTAGATGTTCACAGTCTATCCGAGACCGCACTATGTCACTGTATAACACTCACATTACTGTTCTCGGTTCATTCTAAAAAGGCACTCTTAAAACCCCTGCAAGGGTTAGTGATCATTTAGCAGGCTGCCGTCTACCCTTCCTAGGTGGATATGAATGTTAATGTGCACACTATCTAGGCCAAACATTTCACAAAAAGCCTAACTTTGGAGAAATAAAAATGTGGTGGTATTCGGATCGAATATGAATCTTTGGCAGCCCCAACTGCTCTGAAGATTGAAAAGGCTGCATCCGTTAATAATATTCCATGGAGCTTTTTCCTGAAGGTGGCAACTGTTTGGGAAAGGAGCTCTTGCTCCCCTGTGGCCGACTGCTTTATAACAGGTATCGAGAGACTGATGGATTAGCCTGGAAACGACATCCGCCCTTAAGCAGCGTGTTATCTCCAGGTGCATATATATGCAGCCCTTCCATTGCCACGACTCACATTACCTTTCAGGGAATTAACTCCAGGGGGATGGGGTTGCTGATATTTCCAACACATTTCTCCTGTTGCAACCAACTTGTCAAAAGTGTCACTGTCAGCCTCCATTGGTTGTCATTAATCATGCTAGGCTTTTGTATCTGAGCATCTTGAAGCATTGACTCCACCGCTGATGGAATTATAAACGTTTTATTTCAAATAATCCCAAAGTTTGATCTAACCTTTGAAGCTCAAATGATTTTCTCTAGAAAACTGAAGTATATACCTAGAGAAACTGAATTGCACTGAGCTCTGCTCAATTAAACTACATGCCTATGGTTCTCAATTTTTATTCCGTGGTCATAACACTACAATTGCATTTCTTGCCTTTGGGTGTGCCTTTGAGAAGGTGACAAATTTGCTGATAAGATTTTCACATTTCATTTTCTTATAAAGTGTCAGAACCGTGAATTAAAGGTTGTATAACTATTTTCCTAAAATGACATTTTTATTTAATAGAACACTCAAAGAAAATATTTATTGATTCTCAGATTTTACCTTATCGTTCATTTCTCTATGTGGTCAATTACTGCATGAGACCGTGATGGTTGGAAAGGAAAATAACTCAGAGCAACTGGGGTCTGTGGTCCTTGGCAGAGAGTGGACTTCCTCACAGGACGGTTCACAGGCAATCAGTGTCACACCAGATGCTGAACAAGTGCTAATTAGTGGCTGCTGCGGAAGCAATTCATCCTTTCAGTCCTTTTGCTTATATTTTCCTGAACATTTCTGACCAAACTGCTCTGCCGAACTACACTCACCTGCCCTTTGCATCCCCACCCAAGGCTGCTGCCCTGCCCCTCCCCCTCCAGCAGCCAGCAGCCCCTCCCCCCTCAGGGATCTTTCCCTGGATCCCCTTCTTCTAGGATCTGATGTTAAGTCAATGCTCATTGGCTTCCCTTTGTCTTTACCTTTCAGTGACGAGTCAACAGACTTACCTCTCTATCGGTTCTGTAAAATGGGAAGTATAGTAACAAATCATTTCAGGTGCTATAGTGATAATATGATTTTAGCCCAATAAACTCGCGATGTGTTTACTAATTCTGTGTTTGTCTGACATGCAGGAGATCCAGCCTCGTCATAACAACCAAGCTCTACTGGGGTGGAAAGTAAGTTGAATACCTTTTATTTTTCCTACCGGATAAGAAACAACTAGCAATTCATGCTTTGATCCATTAGAGCAACTATTTTACATCTAACTTATACTACAATTAATTGGCTTAGAGAGATTGATTTTTTTTCTTACACTAAGAAAATATCAGTTAGCCCAGGATTCAATTTTAGCGAGATACTCCCAAGGACGTCTGAGTGTGGCCCCTTGTTACGAAGTGACTTATGTACAATTCTCACATATCAGAGTTATACTAAGTATCCGTGTCACACTTAGAATGATTTCCAAAATAGAGATCAAACAAATTTCAGGAATATAAGCACAAAGCATCACAGAAGAAAAGCTACTCAAATCTGCCAAATCTCAGAGACTTTGGCAGGATGCAAAGATAAAAATATCTTGTCTGGCTCCATTAAGTCTCTGATCATTTCTGCAAAGGGCTCTGAAACTGCTGATCCAAAGGACTGTCTCACTAGAGAATAACAGAAAGCTATTCCTGTGTCACTCACTGTCGGGCCAGTGCAGGAGAAGTCCTCTCTCCGCTGTAAGACACAGAACACATTGTACAGGACGAGCTGGCTTCTGATGGGCCCGGTGCTAGTGTTCGAACTGGAACTTACATTATTCAACAAGAACCAGGAGGCTGACCTTTTTGACACACGTCAGAAAACCGCAAGCTCTTCCGTATGTCAGAGCTGTGGTTGGCGTTGTGCTTTGCGTGGAAATCTCAAAGAATTCTGCTGTCTTAACAAAAATGGAAGTAAATAAGCAAATTTAATTTACTTCCCTGTAATGGATAGGGAGTAGCACTTTTTACAAAAGGAAGCAAAATCCTGTTCTTTAGAAGCCTTCTAATATATATATATATGATATATATTCTAATATGTATATTTTATATACACATATATACACATACACTTATATTTTATAGTTTTTCTTAAGGCTCTCGGTGATGACTATGAAGACAGAGAGATGGAATTTAGTTTTATTCCTAGTGTACAAATACAAGGCAACATGGTACCTATAAGAAATAAGGATTTTCACCGTGCATCCTCTGACTCACTGCGGCAGTGTTGGGTACTTTGCAATACCATGCCCACAGCGTGTGAATAAACAGGAAACGAGCCAAGCTCAAAGTAGAGTGCTACATGTACTATTATCTACTGTATTTATGAAAGATACACAATATTCACAAAGGTGGACAGTAAACTTCTGTATTTTCAATAAAGGCTGCCAAATGCATGAATGTAAAATTAATTTATAAAAATAATTTAAAATTCAACAGTTGTATTTCCTTCAGATTGTTCAGAGTTTGAGAAGTGTTGGGGAGGTCAAAAGTATCTAAAACCAAAGGTTTGTCTTCTTAGGGTAGCAATTTAAGAAAACCTTGGTTCACAACATTTTAGAGGAAAATATTGCTAAATTTCTTTGGAAGGCAAAGGCACTTTCAAATTTGCATCCTTTATCAAATAAATTAATGATTTCAGCAGTCTGGCTATCTTACAGTAAACTCACAAGCTTATATAAGACTTTTTTCTTCCTTACACTGGGAAAAAGCAAAGTGAGATGGTCACAGAGTGTGTCGGAGTATTTACAGAGAGGGTGCGTGGGGTGAGTTATCAACCTGACTTAGAGCCCAGTGATATGAATGGTGTGGTGAGGATGACGCATAACTCATCTTCTGGGGTCTCTAAAGAAAAGGGTTCCTCAGCACCCAGTGGTACGGAATTTGCCAACAATAAACTATTAAATGAGCAATTCAGGCTAAGTAAGAATGATTATTATTCTGCATTTCAAGACAGAAATTTTTTTAAAGCACACCTCCACTCAAAGTCATTCATCTCCTTTTCTTTGCAGAGCTGAAACAGAAAGAGGGCTGTCAAGAAAGCATATTATTGAAGGTAGGTACTGCTGTTTCAATCTTATTTTCCTTTGTGGACTGTTGGTTATCAATTAAATAGTAGGTCCAAAACACATTTAAAGTAGAAAAATTCTGTATGAAAATAACCACAGTCAAGCACGATTCTTCCTCAGGTTAAGTGTGGGGAGCAAAGAGGGAAAATGGGACCACAAAAAGAAAAGGCCAGCTGTCTAAACTCTTCTCGGGTACAGCTACTACTCTGGAAATAAATTACCCCCAATGATTCCCCATCCCCAGTTCTGGGGATCGAACCTGGAGCCTCCATACTAAACTACATTTACAGCCTTTTCTCTTTCCTTCCTCCTTCCTCCTTCCTTCCTTCCTTCCTTCCTTCCTTTCATTCTTCTTTCCCTCTTTTTCTTTATTTTCTTTCTTTCTTTCTTTCTTTCTTTCTTGTTTTCTTTCTTTTTCTTTCCTTTCTTTCTTTCTCTTTCTTTTTTCCTTCCTTTCTTTCTGTCTTTCTGACTGTCCATCTTTCTGTCTTTCGTTTGTTTTTGAGACAAGGTGTTTCTTAATAACTGAATTGCTCAGCTTGGCCTCAAACTTGCTACCCTCTCACCCCTGGCTCCCAAGTACTGAGGTTACAGGTGTGTGCCAGCTCCAGAAAACGTTTTGAAGGAGCCTTATTGAGATATAAGCCATAAGAGTTTACCCGCGGAAAGTGAGTAATTCATTGGTAATTACAGAAATGTGCAGTAATCATCATGATCTAATGTTAAGACATTTTCATTAACCTCAGAAGAAACTTTGTACCCATTAGAAGTCATTTTCCACCCCTCTCCCAAAGCCCCAAGGAAACATTAATTTAATTTTTGTCCCCATAGATATTTGACAGTTTGGATACTTTGTATAAATGAGGTCATATAAGCTACAGTGTGTTGTAACTGGTTTCTTTCACTTTGCATAATGTTCATCATGTCATAGTCTGTGACCCTACTTCATTCTTTGGCCAACTATTGTGTTACCATATGGATGCAGCACATTTTGTTTACCCATTTATCAATGTACTTTTGGATTGTTTCCACTTTGAGACTCTTAAGAATAATACTGCTGTGAACGTTTATGTATAAGCTTTTATGTCGACACATACTAAGACTGATAGAATTTTTAAAAAGAGCATAGATATATGCATAGAGAAAAAAAACTAAAATTACTACTGGGTCATTGATTCATGACACCATTGCTTTCGCAATCTACTAAAATTTTTGCATAGTTGAAATAAACTGAAAGTAGAACAGTCTGTAAGGACGATTACGAAACAGGGTAGTACTATGCTACTTCATTGTGAGACTGTGAGAGTTTTGAGTAAATTTTATTTCTTCTTCTATGTGATTAAAAAATTTATACTTACACATTTTACAATAAATAAAAATATTTAAAGGGCCTGCCATATGTTTCCAACATCTTCGCACTAGCTTGTGAAATAGTTCATGAAAATACCAGATAGAATAATTTTAGATTCTTCATTAATCAAGATAGATGATTATCACCTTCTTTAGTAATAATTTGATGAAGCACCAACTCACTAAAAGCAGAATGTATTTTTAATCTCAAAATTAAAAAATAAATTAAAAAATAAAAATTAAGTAGTAAAGTCCTCCTTACGCTCACTGTGTCTTATCTTACAGTTTGACAGTCTGGTGAGCATCTTTCCCAACATTTAATTACACTGACCACTCCCTACCCTCTATCTGTACATTCACTTATATTTTAAAATATTAAAATATGCATGTTAAAACAGTAGAAGCAAGTACTAGATATCAGCCTAAACCTAGCTTTTTCTCAGTTAAAGTATATTTTGTACACACAATTTATGAATTATTTCCAGTTTTTAGTATGACAGAATCATATAAGTGACCATCTTTACATAAATGGAATAGATTGCAAAAGGGGAAAGAAAGGTCAAAGAATAAGGCACTAAACTGCCCTCTAAAAATAATGTACCAACCTGCTAGATGAGAAGGTTTTATTTATTTACTGATTGGTGCACTTGTTAGCAAATTCAGCTTTTTTGTAATTTTGTACTTCTTTTTCTGGGAATCAGTTGTTTATAATCTTAGGCTGCTTTTCTTTTGAGTTGTTTATACTGGTCTTAATTAATTTGCAGGAGCTTTCTGTATTCCAGTGATATACACTCTTTGTGATTTTATGTGTTGCAAACATTTCTTCCTGGTTGTCATATTGTTGTGAGCTTTTTCTCTCCGTGAACCTAATCTAACAGATAATGTTTAATTTGAAGATATTCAGATATCACTTTGGAAGTTAGAGATCTTTACTAACTTGTAAATATGGTTATTTTGAAATATTTTAGACTAGCAGTAGAAAAAAAGTAGTTCCAACAATCAATCAATCATTTAATTTAAAATGGAGACTTTTGAAGCTAAATCTCAGACCACACACACACACACACACACACCTTTAACTATCATTCTATTGTTTCTAGTGTCTTTATGTGAGTTTAGTATTTCTCACTGATTTTCATTATATTTGTAAGCATATGGCTTTGAAATCAGACAGATCTTTGTTCAAGTTCTAACTCTGCCATTTATGAGTGACATTGTACAAGTTAATTGACCTCACTAAGCCTGTGTCTCATTGACTATAAAACAGACTACAGATATTCTTGTCTCCTGGGAGACAAGATATTACTATGTGGAGATTAAAATTAGATAATGCATATGGAGCATTGTGTATATTACATAAAAGCACGTAATAAATGTCATTTTTGTCATCATCATTACCCTTATTCTTAGAGGTACAACTGATAGCCTATATTTTATGGTTGACACTCTACTAAGAAGGTAGCATTCTGAACTAGCACAAAGAATGACCACTTCCTACCCCTAGAGAAAGCCACTAAATTCCTCTCTTAAACAAAAGCCCTTCTTGAAACCCCTGAGGATAGAGAAATTTTGCCACTATCTTCTAAATCAAATTTCCATTGCTTTAATATTTACTGTGTGTATATATAATTTTGGAATACCCCCCCAAAAAAATCAGTTTTCTTTAGCCCTCAAGCAACTTCATAGAAATACCTTAAATTTCCTCTTCCTTTAATTAAATTAGTAATTCTTTTAGGACCTAATCTCTTAGGATAGATAAACTAGTTCAGCTAAAATCCAAACTGCCCCAGATTCAAACTTTTTAACACAAAATTTTAAACTTCTGCAACTGAGATTACTTACTATATTGTTGTTACTATTTGGTGTTATTTTGAAGCTCATAGTTTCACCCAAAGACAAAGGCTTGTGTGTATAATAGAGTCGTGTGTATAATAGAGTCATCTCCAAAGAAGGCAGGCTGAAATTAGATAATTAGTGCATTTTGCAGAAAAGCAGAGATAGGACATTTCTCAACCCAAACTAAAGTTTGAAGAGGTTTACAGATAATTATCTTTGGATCCCATTGGTACTTTTCCTGTGATGATGGCGACCTTACTTATTCAACATTGGAGTTTTGCGTGCACATTAAATTTGAGAAGCATGGTAACAGATAAAACAAAGTCCAGTGCGTGCAGAACTCAAGCCATCTGTGTGTGAGTGACCTTAGTTTACAGAGGATAAAATGGACTTGGTTTGCGCATAATTTAATTTGGAAAAAGTCCTATGAAAGGCCTTTCCTATGATCCTGAAGTCCCTGACTTATTATATCCAGTTCATATGATGTGCTCTTCAGATTTGCAAGGAGGAAGAAGCAATTTTATTAGTAGGTTTATTATATCTGTTTAAAATCTCAAGTTTTTTTTCAGGCCTTAGAATTCTTATTTATTGATTCAGCTCTTTTACAAACATCCCATTAAGTCCCACTTTGTGCCAGCATTAGAATTTGGCAGGTCAGATTCCTCTAGTATCTAACATAAAGGAATAGAAATAACTAGATAAGTTACATTGTAAAAATAAATAGATTGCTTGTGTGTTTTTTACAGTCAAAGCCACGTCTAAGTCTACACTGGGCTTTATGTAGACAATTTTGTTGTGTGATTTAAAAAAAAAACTGTCATTGTAGGAGCAAGAAAGAAAATAAATTAAGAAAGCTCAGTTTGAAACATTTTAGTGAATGTCAAATGTTAAACCGTATGCTGAATTTTAAAAGAAAAGATAATTAATCATTTCTGCATTAAAGAATAAGTTTCTCAACAAAAGGATCCACTGCAGGATATTTTTCCACTGTACAATGTCCATGGACACTTACACCCACACAGGATTACCATGTTTTGTAAGTGCAGGTACAGCCTCACATATAACTGTAATACAGCACAGCCTTTAAAATAAGAAGCAACAGTGTCTTCAATTAGGACTGAAACATCCACTGAAATGAAACGGGAATTAAACAGGGAAATGATGTGCGTTATTTAAGGCAACATTTTTAAAGCGAGATAGGAAAGCAAGCACACAGTAAATGTAAAGGGTGATGGCATGACATATTTAAATACAGCCTTGTAGAATCTCCAGACTACAAATGTCCTGGTTTCTACACGGTTAAACATACAACACCCGAAACAGCTGTAAACATGCCAATCTGAAATAGCATATTAAAGTCTGAAATAAGTATATTAGTTTAGAACCCTGTTAAATAGGCTTAAGTTGAAGGACAGTTCATCTTGTAAACAATACGGTTTCTGTTCACTTCAGATCCTCAAAACAAAAATGAGTCTATGCGATTTTTTTAAAACTATGGTCCCTTGAAAGCTATTTCTTTACATAATTTATGATCCTGGGCACTTTTGAGGAACTGCCAGTTGACTTCTAGATATTTCCTTAAGGGCAAGGAGCATTCTTCCTGCTAGTCCCACAGGCACTGGGTTAGTGCTGAGGAGAGTCTAACATCAAAAGTGCCTTCCGTGAGCGCATTTGCTACTCTGGAGCACTTCCCTCCACAGGTCGTGATTAGCAGCTTATCTGCCTTCTAGAGCCAAAGTTAATGCATTTTTGAATATCCACTTAACCTGAAAATAATACCGGGGTCCAAGCCAGTGCTCAAGAAAACATTTGCTAAATGCAAGTAAGGTATGACTGCTTGTTTATTAGAGCAAAATCTTAGGTGGCACTTCAGGAGACGTTTGTTGAGTGTGTCTTTATGCTCCTATGATTTTCCTGCTTCCACAAGAATAAAGCATCCAAATAGGAAAACGCAGGACCCCCTTACTTGATTTGCAGTCACATGAAAGACCAAGCCAGAAACAGCAGAGCTCCACTTCATCCCTGGACAGATTAGAAAACTGAAGCTCACCGGGGATATAGCTCAGCGGCACGGCGCCTGCCTGGCAAGCGCAAGGTCCTGAGTTAGATTCCTGGTACCAAAAAAGAAAAAAAGAAAATGAAAATTGAGGCGCAGAGAATCTGAGAGACATCACAAGGTCATTCCCACCAATTCAAATTAGTACCCTCTCAATCAGTGCTTCCCTCAAACCTATGCCTCACCTCCTCCCTCTGGCCCACGCAGCTGCAGCTGCCGAGAGAAAACTTAATCTGGCTCCCACAACCACCCAGGCTGTGCTTCCCCTGCCTCCCCATCTTAGCAGTAGTCACCTCACTGCACGGGCCAGAACTCGAGGTATCAGCCTGGGTTCTTCGGACATCCACACCCTGTATCCACGACACCTGCACACTTTATTTCTACTTCCACCTCTTGTGCTGATTGTAAACATACCTTGCTACCGGGTACAAAGTTCATACGCTGCAGTCAGTTCCTGGCCTCTCTCTTTTCCTGCTTTCATTCTTGTCCCTTTGGGTCCTTCTCAACAGGCAAAGCCATGCATTCAAAATGGAAATCTGATCATATTACGTCTTCTGATTAATGCCTTCCCTTAACTCACCTCCATTCCCTGGTCTTTTGCCAATATTTTTAAGTCTTATACATAATAAAATCCAAAGTTCGTGCCCTAGCTTGCAAAACTTTGTGACTCAGATTCCAAGTGAAAGGCTTGTGTGTCTTCAGGGTACAATCTTATTGCGCCCACCGCAGAGTCAGGGTAGGTGAGGGTCACTATGCTGGCATGGCACGTACTTCCACGCGTACTTGAATTTTGCCATAATCTATATCTATTGCTTCCAGAGAAAGAACTGAGGACTGAGGAATAAACGTATACAATGAAATGGATCTTTATATGAAGTCTATGTCATTGACTATGGGTAGACATCATGACCTGCAACAATAAACAACAAATTTGTGCTCAATATGCACTGCTGACCTTTTGCAACAGTTGTGTTTTTGTTTCTTTATACCTCACACGGTTTCGATCTAACTGGGACTCAATGCACACTTGTGGCATGGAAAGTAACTGACTCGGGTCACGGCTGGTCTGTGCCTGTGCCTGACCGTACAGCACTGTGCTATGCCGATGCTAAGCTATTCAGTCTCTCCTGTTACTCGCAGCCCTCCTTACTGAGCTGCTTAAAAGAGTCACACGGCAGCAGTGGGGTGGGGGGGGGGGGAGTGAGACATTCTCAGAAAGGAAGACACTTGTTTCCACTGCCAAACATGGGTCAGAACTTAAATCTCTGTCTCTAAACCCAAGAGGGCCAGGAAAATTTTGGCCGTTTAGCCTTCAGTACTCTTCCCCTGAAATTCTTCAGACATGAACATCCCATTATAATTACCACATTACATTTCTATCGCGTATCGTTCACATCACTCTGGAGCATCGATCTGAACCTACGGTTTTGTCCTGATACAAATTAGAGAATTAAGTCTCAGAAAAGTCAAAGATCCCAAGCATGTTAGGGTGCAGAATACTAAGCTTTCAAACTTTCTCCTACCGTTTTATCTGTTTGCTTGGTTATCCCTTACCTCTCATGACTTGTAAATTTCCCCATATATCATAGTACTTTTTAATGTAATTTCAAGTTGCCCCTTGAGGTAGCTGGAGCCGGCCCAACCCTGAAAGTCCCAGCACATTTGGGAGAGCAGGCTTTAGACCTCAGAACGCTGTCTGCCCTAATCTGCTCATCAAAGCTTTTAACGAGTGCCATCATAGACAATTCCTTCTCAGTGAATGGAAACATTTCCGGAGCTATATTCAAGCACTCCATTTTCCTGTCAGAAAAGTAATTGTGGCTGTCCAATAAAGCAGTTTGCAAATCAAATTCAAATGAGCCAAATTTAAATTTATAAGAGCCTCATTTAACAGACAATTAATTTTATGCTTATAATAAAAAGAGGAAAATCTCCGGTCTTCCTCAGGAATTAAAAGGCTGATAAGGAAATGCTATGCTTCATGGAAATGAGACAAAATAGTTCTTCAATACTGCCCTCCTTTTAGTTGCATAACATAATATAAAGCACATTCTATTTCAGGGAAGTATTAATTTTACTGAAATTAATTAATTTTTATGAATACTGAAATGAGGGCTGAAAGCTGTTGGTTACAGGCTTTCTTTTTTTAAATTCTCATTCTCTCCTTTACGTTGTTTCTTAGGTCTTTATGGTCACTAGTGGTTTTGCTTCTCCCTCAAAAACATAACTAATAGAGGGGATTTAGCTCAGTGGCTTAAGCACCTGCCTGGCAAGCGTGAGGTCGTGTGTTCGATCCCCAGTACCAAAAAAAAAAAAAAAAAAAAAAAAAAAAAAAAAAAAAGAAAGAAATGGTAGAACTTAAGTATCTTTTTTAGGTTCTACAAAATTTGGTAAGATTAGTAAGATATTGAAGAAATCCTTCCTTTACTCACCCCTTGATGTTACTATTAAAACTTATATGACTAGTAAAACTTGGAAGTCGTGTTAAAGCAGTCATTTTTTTCTGATTTATATTATTTTAATGAGTTGACATGCAACAAAAATATCTCCATCTCACTATAAGCCCATTAAGTGATTCAAAATATGAGCATTAATTTTCATTTTTCAAGGAAAAAAACTCCTGAAGCAAAGCTACTTTCCATTCTAACTTCGCTTCTGGATATTATTGTGAGTCACTGTACAAGATCATTGCGTGTTTTCCAGTGCACATGTTCATAACTGTGAGACAGTCCTAACACTTTTCATTGCTGAGGCGACATTAGCCTGTAACACATTTTGAAAAAATTCCAGGCACCAATCGACATGTCATCACATTCACTGAATGTTTATTACTTTCTTATTTTTAAAAATTTTAAATTGACATAATAAGTGCATATTTATGGGGTACTATGTGATATTTTGATGTATGTATACATAGTTTAATGTTCAAGTCAAAATAAACATATCCATGTCTTCAAAATTTTAATTTGTATGGTTAAAACATTAAGAACCCCTCTTACTTCTTTAGAAATATGCACCACGATATTGTTATCAATAGTCACCCTACTGTGCAGTAGAACCAAATGTTCCCCATTTCTCTTCCCCAATATTCTCCCAGCCTCTCATATAAATGATTCTATTCTTAACTTCTATGAGATTGACATTTTTAGATTCCATATATGAGTAACATCATATGGTATTTGTCTTTTCGTGTCTGGCTTATTTTCACTTAACATCATGTCTTTCCGTTACATTCATGTAAATACATATGACAGAATTTCATCCATTTATGGCTAAGTAATATGCCTATCTATATATCACATTTTCTTTATTCATTCAGCAGTTGATGAATGCAGTTGATTCAATTTCTTGGCTACTGTGAATGGAGCCGCAATTGACCTGGGTGTGCAGAAATCCCTTAAACACACTGATTTCATTTCCTGTGGATCTGCACTCCACAGGGGATAGCTGGGTCCTGTGATGGCTACGTTGTTAATCTCCACCCACAGTGTGAGGGGGTTGCCTTTTCTCCAGTCCTGCCAGCACTTCTTTGCATCTTTTTAATGAGAGCCATTCTAACTGGCCTGAAGTGGTGTTCACTGTGGTTTCAATTTGCATTCTTGTTATGATTAGTGATGTTGAACTCTTTTTTTGTATCTCTATTGGCCATTTATATGCCTTATTTTGAAAAATGTTGACTTAGTGTTTTAAAATTAAATGTTCATTTATGTTTTAATTAGATGATGATGGTATTTGCTACTGAGCTGAGTTTCTTAGAAATTCTTAACAATCCCTAGAGAGATGTATAGTTGGTAAATATTTTCTCTTATTCTGCAGGTTGCCTCTGTAGGTAATCCACTTGTCTGTTTGCTTTTGTTACTTGTGCTTCTGAGATATAATTAAAAACTACTTACCCATTCCGTTTTCCTGAAGCATTGCTCCCTCATTTCCTCTAGTAGTTTCATAGTTTTAGGTCTTACTCTTAAGTCTTTAATCCACTTGGAGTTGATGTTTTGTATACAGTAAAAACTAGGCATCTAGTTTCATTCTTTTGCAGGTGGATGGTTCAGTTTTCTCAGCATAATGTATTGAAAAGACAGTTCCCCAGTGTAGTTTTGCACTTCACTGAAGATGAGTTAGCTCTAGAGATGAATCTACTTCTAGGGTATTTTGTTCTATAGGTTTATGTGTTGGTTTTTAATGCTAATACAAGGCCATCTTGATTACTGCAGTTTTTGTAGCATGTTTTGGAGTCAGTGTAATGTCTCTTGCTGTGTTCTCATTGTTCAACAATGCTTTGGGCTATCTTGGAATTTTGTGGCTCCGTATGAATTCAGAGTTTTTTTCCAGTCCTCTGAGTCATATCGTTGGTATTTTAATCAGGATTGCATTTAATCTGTAATTAAACTTTGGGTGTTATGAACATTTTAACAACCATCTTTCAATCCATAACCATGGGATATTTTCTACATTTTTTGGTACTCTTCAATTTTATTCATTGTTGTTTTATAACTTTAATTGTAAAGATCTTTTACTTCTTTGTTAAATTTATTCCTTCTTTTCATTCTGTTTTGTTTTGTTTGTAGCTATTGAAAATTGTATTGCTCTTTTGACTTCTTTTCCAAATAGCTCAAAATTGGTATGTAGAAATACAACTGATTCTTTTTATTTTAAAGAGAAAAAAACAAAATATCAAAACAATACAAGAGGATAATGATGGTTAATATATTGCATATTGTTGTCTTTAAATTAGTTTTTTCAGAGGATAAAATATCAGCATTTAATTGTCTAAACAATAAATGCACAAACCTTTCTTTTTAGTGAATTAAATGAAATTAGTAGTATAAATATTTTAACTGTCATATTATATATTTTTTTCCTTCTGCTTTTCCCCTCCTTCTTTTCTCCATCCTCTCATCCCAGTTTCTTTTTCCTTTTTTATCTTCTTCCAATTTTACAATATCTATTGTACATTTTGGATCTTATTGATTCTTTCAGCTTCGCACACAAAGGAGACAATATGATGTTTACACATGTGCGTCTGGTTTATTTCACTTACAAATGTGGTTTTGAATTGCATCCATTTACCTATAGAGGTCTCCAATTTATCCTTCTTTATGGCTGATTAGTACTCCATCCTGTTTCCAAGATCTGGCTATTACAAATTGTGCTGCTATAAACATGATACCACCAATTTTTTATGTTGATTTTGTGTCCTGCCAACTTTGCTGATTTACTTGTTCTAATCGGGTTATCGGTAGGCTCTTTGGGGTTTCCTATACATGACAATTTTCAACCACTGGCAACTTGACTTATTTTACAATTTGAATGGCTTTTCTTTCTTTCTCTTGCCTTATTTTTCTATCCAGGACTTCCAGTATACTATTCATGTGTTGGGTAGAATTTCTGAAACTGGACATCTTTGTCATGTTCCAGATCTTAGAAAGATTTCAACTTTGCCACTTTTAATCTGATGTTAGCTGTGGGCTTGTTGCATAGATAGGTTTTGCCACATTGAAGTACATTCTTTCTATATCTAATTTGCTCAGAGTCTTTTTTTAAATCATGAATAGATGTTGAATTTTATGAAGTGCTTTTCTGTGTCTATTGAGATGTTTTGGTTTTTGTCCTCTATCCTGTCTGTTTCAAATGTTGATTTCCAAATGTTGAACCATCCTTGCATCTTTGGGATGAATCTCATTTGATCATAGTTTATAATCTTTTCATGTGCTGTTAGATTCAGTTAGGTAGCATTCTGTTTGCTCACATTTTTGCATTTGTGTTCATCAGGGACATTGGCCTGGACCTTTCTTTATGTGTGTGTGTCCTAATCTGGTTTTGATATCAGAGTAATACTGGCCTCATGGAAAGGATTTGAAAGAATTTTTTCCCCTTCAAGTTTTTGGAATAACTTACACTGCATGTTTGAGTATCTTGTGTTTCTATTACTGTCTCGGTTACCTTTCTCTGGTTGCTGAGACAAAATACCAACACCCAAAATTAAGGAAGGAATAGTTTTTTAGCTCACAGTTTGTGGAGGTTTCAGTTCATAATCAACTGGCTCCAAGGGGGTGGCCTGGCACAGGGGCAACTGTTCAAGGCAGCAGAAAACAACAAAGCACCAGGAGCACATCACAGAATCTCTCTGCCCTCATCTTGCACAGACTCAGGATATTTACAAAGGGAGGGTTCTGGTCCCCTGCTGAAACACTTAAACTTCTAGACTTCTCAGATTGACACAATGTATCAACCATTACAATTACTACTTGCCTCAAATCTTTAATTTTTTAAAACTAATTGGCATGAGTTCTTTAAAATGTTTGGTGAGATTCAGTAGTGATACCATAGGGTCCTGAGGTTTTGCTTTGATGGGAGACTTTACTACCGATTTAATCTTTTTACTCAGGTTTGGTCTGTATGTTTTCTATTTCTTAATGATTCACTCCTAGTACACTGTAGCACACTGTACATGTCCAGGAATTTATCCATTTCTCCTACATTATCAACTTTCATGGTGTGAGGGTGTTTGAAATAATTTCTAATGATCCTGTTTTGTCTTTGATTTTATCTGTTTGGATTTTCTCTTTTGTCTTAGTCTAAGGATGTGACAATTTTATCATTTTTAGTTTTATGTCTGCAGTACATAATGATTACAGTCATCGTGGAGAACTGGCACACATACATAACACATCTTAATTACTTTTTGTCCCCTTCAATTTCTCTCTGCCTCCCATCTCTTTCATTTATCTTTTTGACAATAAACTCATTATTTTACTAATCGTTTAGTTATTTTCTTTATTTCATTCATTTTTTCCCTGATTGTTATTCTTTCCTTGTACTAACTTTGAGTTTGGTTTCTTCTTGTTTTTCCAATTTATTGTGGCTCATGATAGATTGTTCACTTGACAACTTTCTAGTTTTTTAATAGCTATTTATTGCGGTAATCTCTCTTCTTGGTAGTACTTTTGCTGTATCACACATATTTTATTGTGTTCTCATGATCATTTGTCTCAAGAATATTTTTAATTTACTTCTTAGTGTCGCCAAGCATTCACTGGTTGTTGAGGAGCATGTTATTTAATTTCCATGTATTGGTATAGTTTCCAAATTTTTACTTGTTTTATAGTTTAATTATATTGTGATCAGAAAAGATATTTGATATGATTTCATTTTTTAAAATGCTGCAAATGGTTTTGTAGCCTACAGTATGATCTGTCTTGAAGAGTGTTACATAATATATTGAGAATGTGTTTCTGCAGCTGTTGGATGGGGTGTTGCACAGATATGTTGGTCCATGTGGTCTAAGGTGCAGTTTAACTGCTGTTTCTGGGTGATAGATACAGTACATTGCTGAAAGAAAGGTGTTACATTCTCCAATTTTCCTATTGGAGTCCGTGTCTCATTTATTCTCATTAATGTTTACTTTATATATTTATATATTTAGATGCTCTGATATTTAACGACCATATATACATATAATTGTTATTTCCTTTTGGTGAGTTGATCACTTGATCATTGCAAAATGACCTGCTTTGTCTCTTTTGATTGAATTTGATACAAAGTCTATTTTATGTGATGTAAATACAGCTTTCCTGCTCTCTTTTGGATTTCATTTGCATGGAATATCCGTTTTCATCTCTTTACTTAGAATATATGTATATCCTTACAAATGAAATGAGTTTTATAAGCAGTATAAAATTCAAAAAAAATTTTTTTTTTGGTTTATTTGAGACAAGCTCTCACTATCTAGCTCAGTCTGGCCTTGAACTCACAGTGATCCTCCTGCCTCAGCCTCCTGAGTGCCAGAGTTGCAGGAATGTACCACCGCATCTGGTTTGCGTATTGTTTTTTAATTCTATATTTTTTGTAATCCTAGAGTTTTAATTGGACAATTTAATGCATTTACATATCAGTTAATTATTGATATGTAAGGCCTTACTACTGCCATTTTGTTACTTATTTTCCTAGGGTTTTTTGTTTTGTCTTGTTTTTTGGTTTTGGCTTTTAGTTCTTTCTCTCCATGTTCCCTTGTATTTAAGTGACTTTTTTTCTAGTAGTGTGCTGTGATTCTTTGCTTATTATTCTTGGTTTTGTGGCTATCATGAGATTAACCAAAAAAACTTTTATAAAACGTTATTTTCAAGTAAAAACAACTTAACTTTGATCATAAAGGTAAAGAAAACAAAAGGAAAAAAGAATTTTAAAACTGCACTTTCACTCCATTCTTTTCCACGTTTTGAATTTTTAATATCTCATATCTTCTTATATTGCCTACTCATTAACATATTATTTTTAATTATTTTGTTTTTAGTCTTCATACTAAAGATGTGCTTTATGCACTGTTTATAATATTGAAGAATACTAAATGTTTATCATATTAAAGAATATTAAAGAATACATGGTCCATTACCCTTATCAGTGAGTTTTGTATCTCCCAATGTCTTCTCACTCATTACTGCCTTTTTCTTTCAACCTAAAGAACACCTTTGAGCATTTCTTGTTAAATAGATGTAATGGTGATGAGTTCAGCTTTTGTATGTGTAAGAATATCTTTAACTCTCCCTCATTTCTGAAATACCGCTTCCTGGGTACAGTACTCTTGGTTGGCAGATTTTGTTTCCCTTCAGCATTGTGAGTAAATCATCCCACTTCCTCATGGAACGCAAGGCGCCTTTGAGAAGTCTGCTGCTAGGTCAACTGAAACATTCTAATGTGTTGCTTCTTTTCTCTATCTACATTCAGCATTGTCTCAGTCTTTAATCTTTGGGAGTTTTGATATCTCTCGAGGTAGATTTGATTCAGTTGAATCTGATGAACATGTTTGTTTTGTTTTGTTGAGACAAGGTCTTACTATGTAGGCCAGGCTGGCCTCAAACTCACAGTGGTCTTTCTGCCTCACCCTCCCACATGCTGGGATTCCACGGGTGCCCTTGCCTGGCATGAATGATCTTTGACCTTTGACCTTCTTTTACATGAATATTGTACTCTTCTCTAGATTTGGAAAATTTTCTGTTATCTCATTGAATAAATTTCGTGCCCCATGGGCATTCTCAAGAGTTCCTGAACCCCGTAACCTGAGTATTTGCTCTTTTAGTATTTTCCCAGAATTCCCACAAGCTTTCTTCATTCATTTTCATTTTTTTTCTCTGTACTTTTAAATAGTGTACTTCCAAGCTCTCTGAGTCTTCCATTTGACCAACTCCACTACTGATGTTCATTTTATTTATTGTACCTTTCAGCTCCAGGACATTTCAAACAAACCATTTCAATCTGCTCGTTAAGTTTTTCCGACAAATCACTGTATTCTCTGTGTGTTCTTGACATTCACTTGGCTTCTTTAAAATAGCTACTTTAAATTCTCTCTTGAGAGATCGTACATATCCACTCGCTTACAGTCAGTTTCGACACCTAATTTTGTGTGTTAAATGAGGTCAGGGTTCTCTAAAATTTTTTGGTGGTTGTTGGCAATCATTCTCCATGCACTAGAGGATGAAGCATTCATTCCAGTCCTTAAACTTGTCCTTTGTTTGTGCTCTTCTTGCTGGAAATTCCAGAAATTCTTTGGGTTTTTTTGGTTCAGGAATCAAACTCAAGACCTCACACTTGCCAGACAGGTGCTGGGTCACCGAGCTGTAACCCCACCCAAGCCCTGTAAATTCTCAGCAGGCTATTTATTTATTCTGAGCCATGGTCACTGCCACAATGTGAGCACTAGATGGCGCCCAAAGTCCACGTTTGCCACAGGTCCAGGTTACCGTGTTGTCACTGTTTCAGTAATAGAGGGTGCTCCTAGCCTGTTCACTGCAAATCTACAGTTCGTGTGCTATATGAGATGGACTGGGGGTGCCTAAAAAGGATACTGCTGACTCAAGGGTGTGCCAGCATCCACCTCAGGCCGGGGTGGGCCCAAACACCTACCTGTCAACCACTGGATTCTGCCTGCCCAGCACTGAGCATCACAATAGAATGTCCAGCCCTCACCACCAAATATCAGGCCACATCCAGAGCCTATAGCTCACCAAGACCACTGAAGCACAGAGGCAGGATCAGGGCCCATGCTTCTGTGGCCGGCCTGATGCCGTGGTCTCTTTCTGGCCCGACACCACTATAGCAGCCAGAAATGATGTTCATTTGGCACCATCCATCTCACCAGGGCTGAAGGTTCCTGCCTGGCACTGTCCTTGGACACAGGTTGGCGTCTGCCAGCCGGGGCTCCGAGTTCCAGATCAAAGTGCTACACTTACTTGCCTGCCATAACCCACCAGCAAGTGAAATCTTTTTCCAAGCTATGTTGCCTGAGGTTAGAGGAAGAACGAGAAACAAGAGAGACACTAACTGGGTAACTCCTGAGGCTGACAGCCTCAAAGACTGATGTCACTGAGGCCTGCAGCATAGTTAGAAGTGGTGCAGGTTGGAATCGAAGCCCAGCTAATTAAGGCTGCAGGTTCCTGATTGGCTCTAGATTCATGCAGAGGACTCATCCATCAGCCCTGGTCTGGGGGCAGGGGTTGCAGGGCATGGTGAAAATAATTGACCTAGTCCTGGGTCCCATGGCTAAGAGCACACTTAGCTTGCTTTTCCCCTCCAGCAGGAGGCATCTCTGTAGGCTGCTTAGAGTTGGGAGAAGTAACAAAACATCTTTTCCTTTCCTACTGTCTCAATGCAGCTTTTCTCATCATAATGCTAAAACCAGTTACTCTGATCTCTCTCTGGTTTCCCAGCCCTGGTGAAGTAATTTCATGCATGAATAGTTATTCAGAGTGGGGCATATTGGTGTGCAGCGCGTCAGTAATCCCAGCACTCTGAGGGGCTGAGGCAACACATTGCAAGTCTGGGCAACTTAGTGACTTAGTGAGACTGTATCAAAAATGTTTTTAAAAGTTTTTGTCTTGCTTTGTTTTTTAATTTTATTTTAAAGAGAAAAAAATGAAACAAAATTTCAAAACAAATAGGGGAGTAACAACAATTAATACAGTGTGTATTGTTATCTTTAGTTACTCAGAGTGCAAGATATCAGCATTTAACTGTCCAAACAATATTAGCACCAACCTTTCTTTCAGTGAATTAAGAGAAATTAGTAGTGTAATTATCTTAACTATGTGTGTGTGTGTGTGTGTGTGTGTGGTTTCACTTTTCCCTTCCTTCTTTTCTTTCCCCACACCCCAGTTTCTCTTTCCTTTTGAACAGTCTTTTCCCATTTCACAATATCTGTTGTACACTTTGGATCTTATTTAGTCTCAGCTTCTCACACTAGAGAGAGAATCTGATGTTTACACATGTAAGCCTGATTTATTTCACTTATATGTATGGTCTCAAATTACATCCATTGACCTATTCAAGGTTGCCCCTTTATCCTTCTTTATGACTAAGTAGTACTCTATCATATAAAAAGACCACATCTTTTTTTAATCTATTCCTTGCTTGATGGGCATTTGGGTTGTTTCCAAGACCTAGCTATTACAAATTGTGTTGCTATAAACATGGGTACACATGTATCACCGTGGTACACAATGTTTTTAATTCTCCTGGGAAGATACTCAGCAAGAGAATAGCTGGGTCAAATGGCACCTGTAATCTCAGTTTTTTGAGAAATCTCCACAGTGATTTCTACAATAATTGCACCAGTCTACACTCCCACCAACAGTGGGGAAGGGTTCCTTTTTCCCCCACAGCCCCTCCAGCATTTGTTATTGGTTGATTTCTTCATTATAGCCATTCTTTTCAGGGTAACGTGGAATGTCAATGTTATTTTAATTTGCGTCTCTCAAATGACCAGACATGTTGAACATTTTTTTCATATATTTACTTGCTCTTTGTATTTCTTCATCTGAAAAGTATATATTCATCTCAGATGCTCATTTTTGGATTGGATGTTTAAATTTGGGAGGTCCAATTTTTAAAAAATTTTTTGTATGTTCTCTGTAGTAATCCTTTGCTTAAGAACAGCTGGCAAACATTTCTTACCACCTTGTGGATTGTTTCTTCACTGTTGGTGGTTTCTCTTGCTGTGAAAAAGGTTTTTAAAGATTCCAGTTGTTGACTCTTTATGATACTTCCTGTGTGATCAGTTTTTTAGTCATATTTATGATACTTCCTCTGTGATCAGTTTTTTAGTCATAAAGTCTTTGCCTACATCAATGTCTTGAAGAGTTTTACCTATTCTATCTTCTAGAAGATTTAATATTTCTGTTTTGGTTGTTTTTTGTTTGTTTGTTTGTTTGTTTGTGACATAGTCTCAAACAACCTAGGTAGCCCAGGCTGATCTTAAGTCACAGCCATCCTCCTGCCTCAGCCTCCCAAGTGTGAGCCATTACAGGTGTGAGCCATTATACCCAGCTTTAATGTCTCTGCTCTAATATTTAGATCTCTGATCCATCCAAATTTAGTTTAGTGTATGATGAAAGACATGGGCCCAGTTTTATTGTCAGCATGTGTAAAGCCAGTTTTTCCAGCACCATTTATCAAAGAGGCTATCTTTCTTCCAGTGAACGTGTTTGACACCTTTGTCAAAGACAAGATGGCTGACTATGCCTAGAATTGTTTCTGCATCTTCTAACATGTTCCATTGGTCCTGGAGTCTGTTTGTTTGGGGTCTTTCTTTGCCAGTACCATGCTGTTTTTATCACAGTAGCTTTATAATATAATTTCCAGTTAAGGATTGTGATGCCCCTGTCTTGCCTTTGTTGCCCAGAATTGCCTTTGCTGTTCTAGGTTTTTTCTGGTTCCACATGAATTTTAGGATAAAACAAAAGTTTTTGAAGGGCTTGGAATGTAGTTCAGTGGGAAGACCCTGGGTTTAATACCCAGTAACGGGAGGAAAAGGGGGCGGTCATTCTCATTGCAATTCTATGGGGCATCTTGCTCTCACACTTTCAATATATTTTTGAAACTATTTCAGTGCTTTTTTAAAAGTAAAGTCGTGAAGGAAACCAAACTTCAACTCTTTCTAACGGTGTCTCTATTTCGCCGGTTCTGTTGGCAGGACTGAAGGGTTCCCTCCAGAGGCTGCAGCTGGAATACGTGGATGTGGTCTTCGCCAATCGTCCGGACAGCAACACCCCCATGGAAGGTGAGTGAAGAAACTTAATGAAAGACTAAAGCATCATCATGAAGTCACTCTATTCACAGCCCAAAAGTGAATAAAGGATAAAATATCATTAGGGTAATTTGGTTGAATATGAACAACTAACCTTTGTGAATGGATGCCTTTCAGCCTCGTATTTACCCTGAAAGCCTCCTATTGTTATCCTGCAAGTCCTTCTCCTTTTGTTTTTTTGGTTTTTTGTTTGTTTGTTTGTTTTTTGTGATACCAGGGATTGAACTCATGTCGCACTTGCAAAGCAGGCACTTATGCCACTGAGCTAAATCCCCAGCCTCATCTTCTCCTTTTCTTTTTCTTCTTCTTCTCTTCTTTCTTCTTCCTTGTTTTCTTCTCATTGTTTGCAGTTGAAGGTACTAAGTCTATAGACCCTGCGGGTTACAATGCTCATTTTTTCTAAGTTCATTTCACTTTATAATTTCATCAGCTAAAACAATCAACTAAATTAGGGGGAGAGTTTATAACCCAGCCATCAATATTTTGGAGTGAGTCCCCCAAGGGTCTTTTTATTTCATGACGCTAAGTCTGACAGTTTCCAACCTGTAGTAACAAATGCTAAATGATGCTGGGGACAGAGGCATGACAGGAGTAACAACTCAAAACAAGGCTGTTGGTTGTTGATCACCAAGGAACTGCAATGCCCTAATCTTTTTCAGCTCCAACTGGTAGACCTCACTTTAAGCTTCACCCTGTGGAAGTTTTTGGAATGTTCCTTAAACTAGATTTTTTTTGCAGCATACATTTGTTTATGAAGCCTTTTTAGAAAGAAAATGGTCGGGGAGGGACAATTTCTTTAAATGTTCCAATTAATTTAGGTTTACAGTCATGGATTATTATTTACGTGAGATGACTAAAAATAGAGATATTTGAGGATAAAGAAAAATAGGAATGTTTTGGTTGAGTTTTATAATATGATACTGATTGTCAGTTTTAAATAATAACATAGTATAATTCACATAAAATTAAAGGAAATTTTGTATTTAATAATCCAAAAAGTAGTTCAGGCTATTGTAATAAATTGACTTCTGCAAGATTGATTCTTGCTATAGGGAAGATACAGAGAGGTATAAATGATTAATGTACATATGAATTTTTCAAGGTTAAACTTCAGAGCATAAAAAATGTTATAGAAACTACTCTGCCATTTTTTTGCCACTTATTTCTTTGCCATTTATTTCTTTTTCAACTACAGTGAACTGTTAAATATCTATTACCTATCTACTTACATCTTATTTCTTCTTAGAGTTTTCTACTTCCTTGATTCTGGAAAATTAGGACTTTACTATAAAGTTAGTATCATTGTTGGAAACTACCCATTGAAATGACATAAAGATCACACATATTTTGTCAAAGCCAAGATTAGGTATGTTAAGCAAATCTTAAACACTTGCTTCTTACAAGGATAATATGATGTCACACAATTCTCAAAAGACAGGTGAAATCATCCCTAAAGCAATTTTCTCAACAAAGTGTTGAAAACTGCCACTGAGCAGGGTCTATGGAAAACAAGAATAACTTTACATTTTAAGGACTTAGTGACTATTTCCCTTTTAGGAATAGTGTCTTTGGCAATTATACCATGTACATGGTCAGGGTAGGAAAATATATGAAGTTTTTCAGTTGTTTCCCCCTGTCCCAACCCTACCTTTAATTTTACAGATATATTGTAGTGATATTTCAAACAGTAAATATAATTTGCATATCAATAAGAGGAGGAATATATTAGTCTCTCAAACAAAACCTCTGCTTTATATATAGCAGGAAATTCTCCGACTTTAACACTACTAAGATAATGGTGTCTTGGCTGAGTGTCTGTAACCCCAGCTGGTCAAGAAAGAGGCCGAATTGCTAGTCTAAGGCCAGTCTAGGCAGCTCGGCAGAACTCTGTCTCTAAAGGGCTAGGGATGCAGCTTAGTGGTAGAGCCCTTGGCTAGCATGCTTGAGGCCCTGGGTTCAATCCCCAGTGCTGAGGGAAGGGGGGGGGAGATAATGGTGTCTCTTGTGTAAACTCTGGTTATGTCTTGAAATTGATTAAAATGAAGTTTTAAACATTTTTTTAAAAAAATAGATTGTGGCAGTCTGGTAGTTGTTAACTGTAACCTTTTCTAGCCTCTACTAGAATCAGAGAAAATTTATATGTTCCCCAAATTTCTTATATAAAATTCCACAAAGCAAAATAGGAAGCTATTATATATGAAGTCGTCCAAATTACAGAAGCATAATGAAGAGTATCAAACAATGGAGATTTCCCACTTGCTGCAAAGGTTCTAGAACATGTCACTCAGTAGCCAGCTCAGCAGCAAGTGACCACCTCCTGTTGGGGCGTAGCCCCCAAAGGGAAACCCACCCTAAGCAAGCAGATCAAGCTCTGGGGTTGAATCTTTACACAGAACATAGCAGGGCTCTTTCGTGGGCAGTTCTCATATAGGACATGTTCCAGAGAAGTAGTTTCCATGTAAATTTTCCCTAGCTTTCAGGAAACATGTGCCATACCCTCAAACTCAGTATGCTTATTTGTTCCAAGGTAGTTTCAGTGGAAATGCCAGTGTTTGAAAGTAGGAACATGCTTTTGACCAGCTTTTTCTACTATACTGTAACACAGGAAAGTACTGAGCTGGGAAGTAGAAACAATAGGAAATAAAGGGTAGCCAGGTGGACTTGGGAGAATTTACTTCTCAAAAAGTAGGTGGGGGGAGGAATGTTGTCCAAGCTATTTCTGGATTTCCTGTTGTTAAAGATTCATTTTTACAATGCTTTTATAAATCATATGTATGTGAACATAAGTGAAAGTTGAACATATACAATGACGTCTACTTGAAAAGGGCTATTAGTGTTTCCAAAAACAGTACATAAGGTAAATACCACATACCACATATAATCAAACAGTTCTTGAAAAGCCATCAGTAACTCTTTGTTAGTGTTACTCTAAAGTCTTCATTTATTCAATTTTTTTTCTTGGTATAGTAACAAAACCATCATCAAATACTTACCCAGTTACTCTTTTTATGACAGAAAAATATGTAATATCATTCACATGCTTTTCATGTTACAGCAATCCACATAGGCTATTTTAGGCTCCTTTGCCTCCATTTCTGTTAGGTAGAAATGACACGAGAGTGATTGCCAGCACATATTATTTAATTTCCACACACTAAATCAATATATGTTAAAACTATAGATCCTCAGCACTGCAGATGACTTGTATTGGTTTCCCCCATTCCTTCTCAACTCCATGGACTCACAACGTAGACTAACTGTTTAATTTTCCATGGCTCTTATTTTAAACCAAAAGGATCTGTGCACTTCCCAAGTGAGAGAGCCCAGCCACATCAGCACCAGACCCTCTCTAGTGCTTGTCACCCAGTAGAGTGGACACTGGAGTCTCCATCCGTACAAACCTCAAGCATCACATCTCTGTGTGTACCTCTGAGCACGTCTAAGGCACATTTTAAACAACTTCCACTTCTCTGTGCTTAAAGCACCATCTCCATGTATGTGATTTCTACCATGAAACAATGTTAATTAGGAGCATTTCTAAAATAAACCAAGATGTGTTCCACCCTGTTTCTACTGATCATATAACTACCACTGAGCCAGAAAAAAATTAGCTGCAGCATGCTCTTCGTGATACACTGGATGTATTGGACATCCTCCAATTAGTCATGGCCTTCCACTCTTCCTTAGAAAAGCAAATGTACAGTCATCGGAGATGTGGTAAGACACTTCACCTGCAGTCTGCAACAGCACGGGGTACAGTTAGACAGTGTGGGGCCCTGGGAAGCTGTTCCTGACAGTGAGGGGAGCGTGTGCACTTTTTCTTCTGTCCTTCTTGTTCATTTTTTTTTTCTGGTTTACCTAGTAGTAAGTCATTTTCTTTTGCAGCATCTGCCACACCATCTGTCTCTGCTTCAATATCTGGCAATGATGGGCATGTTTTCCAATCCTAGAAAAAAAATCAGCCCCATATCTCACTTCTTCTTTCTCGTAACATTGTGTCCCTCCACAAAAAATCACGGACCATTCCTTGCGCTCTATAAAGCTCAAATTCCTAATTCTGTCACTTTCCAAATCTCCACTGTGGGTTTCAAAATCTCCTTTCAAGCCCACTAGACAAGAGAAAGTTCAGGACAACTTAAGTCACGCGGGACATGGATAGACAGAGCATTTGGGTGCCTGGGGAAGTTTTGGTTTTAGTTTTCTGTCATTCTCAAATGCCAGACTAATTTCACTGCTCAGGGTGAAAGTGATTGAACATAACCGTGGTCAGAAAAGGAGGCTATAAAATGAAGACCACTCGTGAATAACAGCAAAAAGAGAAGACTTATTTTAGTTTATATTACTCTTAAAATTAGTCAATGTGAGCATAGGATAATTTTTCAATTAAATTAAATTTTAATTAATTTTTACTTTAAAAAACATTTGAAATTGAGTTTTACTGTTTTTCATTTTGAGATTGTTGCCAAAACTAGTCTCTTAATATTCCTGAGTTGTTAAATATTATTCCCATACTACTTACGGTCCTATTTATTGTTTTCTTCTTGCAGATTAGTACAGACACAAAGAAACATAAATGTCTCAACCTCAAATATGAATCAAAATTAGCTTCACCTAATTCTTATGGTACTAGGTCAAATAATTCAATCTAGAAGTATTTACTCCTTTCTAAGCCATTTCTTTTACCACTGTCATAGACAAACAGGAATTTATGGATATTAAGAAATCTTGGATATCTAATGACAACTCGGAAAGCAGAAAAATATTGCAGCACCCATAAATTATCAATAATGTATCAGTTTCGGAATACTAGACCGTGTATTTAACTTTTCAAAGTAAAGTTTTCACATAAAAATGCAACTACCTGAAGCTTAATAATATATTTTAGCGACAAAGGTCTTCTGCCTTTATCTTTTATCTCACTGAAAGCTGTCCTCAGTCTGTCCACAAAAAACAGAATAGTGGGGAGAAATTTTCTGCAAGTGTGTAACTGAGCAGTTCATCAGAAATATAATGAAGCCATATATGCAATTAATCACATTAAAAATAAAAAGTAGATGAGATCAATTATATTGTATTTAACCCTTCAATGTGTAACCAGTATAAATTTATTAATGATATATTCAATATTACTTTTTCTTATACCAAATCTTTGAAATCTATTATGTACACTTTGATTTTGACCAACAAATTTCACATGCTCTACAGCTACCAGAGGCTAATAGCTACCTGATTTGACCATGTAGGAATAAACTCTATTTCCAGTCCAAAGGAGTCAGAGGCACCAGTGGGTACTCAATAACTATTTATTGAATAGATGGGTAGTTAATTGAATGAATGATTGAAAAGTGTTTGAGCGACTACATGCAGTTCTAAAATTGAACAGATCCAACCTCATTTTTTTCTACTTGAAAATTTGGCAGAGTTTCCTATATCAATTAACATCCTGCTAGCTGGACTAGCTCAACACATTGCAAGGTGAAGTTAAGACCGGCAGATTATTGGCAAATAGACCTAGGACTCTCTTACGTCCCATTTCTTCTCATCTGCAAGAGCAGTAGCTTCCAGATGCTGGATCTCTCTCCAGAAATCTGACTGAACCCGAAACACACAGCAGTGAACGGAAGTATAGCTCTTTGGCAGTACAGCCGCCCCTGAGAATCACTGCATCAAATTAAAACTGTTTAACACAGTTCATTTATGACCCTGGCCAGGATGCCCCTAAGGGCCTCTGCTGTCCATCAGCTCAATTTAACTGCCTGGCTTGAAACGCTGGGACAGCTGAGCTTTCAAGAAATAGATATGGAGAAAATGATTTTCATATTCAAGATGAGCCAAACTCGACCAAGCCGGTGGCAAAAAGAAAATGCGTTCCAATTTTACTAAGTCAAGTTTATTTCCATTTTAACTATGAACTCGCCAAAACTTTTACAGATATTTTAGACCTACTTAGATGATGTTTTCTCTTTTATAAAACAAGACAGCATATCATGAAACGAGAAATCTATTTGGTTCATCCTAAAAGCAGTGGGGGCACTTCAAGCTCTTTCCATCTGTGGCTCTGCTTCTGGCATAACTGTAGTTCTGTTCATTGTGGGCCTCACACGGGAACAGTATTTTTGCAGGGTGGACTGAGCATGAGATGGACACAGTTCGAAACTATGGCTTTGTTACCAACCTGACTTTATACCTGGGCAGGTTACTACCCTCAGTCACACTCGGTTTCTTCACCTAAAAAAGGAGGTAACATACAAGCCACCATTTGAATGAGTTACTGCAAGCGTAAGTACCACCCACGCAGCTGAGGCAAAAAAACACAAGCCCCAGATAATGTATCTCCATAGGTGTAAAACTCTCCCTTCTCTAGCCCTTCTGAGATGACACGGGAAAGGCCTGGAATTACAATAGGAAAGAAAACCAAATGGAAGTGGCCAAGCTACACAGCTGTCCTGGTCTGAGTAGGTCACACAGGGTCTTGGTTACTTTTTCTTGTTGTTGAAACAAAATACCTGATGCCCAACGTGAAGGAAGGAAAAGTTTATTTCTTAAAGTTTCTGGAGGTTTCAGTCCATAATCAGCTGGCTCCAAGGCAGGGTGGCATGGCACAGGGCAACACTTCAAGGCAGCAGCCAGCGGAAAGGGGGAAAACAAGGTTCTTCTCCTCCCTTACATTGTACACAGGCCACCACCCACCCCTTCAGGGCCCACAAAATCTCCTTGCCCTCCTTTGCATAGGATGAGGATATTTACAATCACCCTGGCCCCCTGCTGATCACTTAGTTATCTTCCCACCTTCTCAGATTGACAAAATGAACAATATCCTAGAAAGATAACTGCTTGCTCTACACACACACACACACACACACACACACACACCCATGTAGAGCTGCTGAGTCACTTAGTTAAGCTTCCAGACTTCTCAAGTTGACACAATGTATAAACCATAATGCCTAGGGATCAAAACACAGTGCTAGCAATGGTATGTTCTTCTAACCTTTTTTTTTTTCTCTCTCTCTCCTTGAGATTCTCTTCTGAATGCCTTCCTGCCACTTAATTTAGTCACAGATTTTCCAGAGTTCACTTGCTCAGTCTGAATGGCGATCACGTATCTGTGACTATTTTCAAAGATGTCTCTAGAAAAAACTCAGGATTACTCTTGACTCTGTTGATACTCATTGGCTACCTGCTCTGCGGTGCTCACTGTTCAAGGGACTAGGAGAAGCCATTATTGAAATTACATTCTTGCTGGGGAGACAGACAACAAGTAAGAAAGATATGCAGATGCTGATACTGTAATACTGTGGCGAAAACCATAAATCCTGGGTAAGGGATAGGAAATTATAGGGGGTAGATTTTAGATAAGCTTATCAATGAAGGTGTGACTGAGAAGGATACAAGGGAACAGTTTAGTCTTCTGCAATATAGAACAGGCATGTCTTTAGAATTAAACCCTAATTCAAATCCTCTATTTCCAACTAATTCCCACTTGTCTTAGGCAAGTTATTGAACCATTCTTGTTCTTCATTTCTTTACCTCTAAAATGCAGTAATACTATCTACTCTATAGAGTCATGTGAGGATTATTGTATGCTTAGGATGCTACCTAGTACATAGTGACTACTCAGAAGGTTAGAGCTATCATTTTCTGGTTATCATTTACATAATCCAGCTGTGAACTTTTCATGCAGGAAATTACCTTGATGCAGTGGTGGCCTACAAATACACTACCAGGTTATCCTAGAGGTCTCAAAAAAGAGAGACGCACATAACAAATTCAGATGCATGAGTTATATGGTTTAGCAAGTCAATTATAATGCATAAAGAGAGGAAAGAGGTGGTTAAAACGATTAGGATAGACACATGCAGGTGTGAAGGGCCCAACTACCAAAATTTTAAGACACGCACTACCCACGTGACTGTGCTCTCGCTACTACATTGGCCTCCCCGGGGATGGTGAGGGACAGGTAGGAGATTTGAGCAAGGGCGCTCAGGAGACTGGAAAATACAGTTGCTCTGAAAAGACAAGGACAAGTCCACATGGCCATTGGCTGTAGCTCTTAATGGGCAGTTAGCCAAATCACCAATACATAGCTGACTTAAGACCTCATTACATTTTCATCTTTCACGTATATTTGATGTATTTCAAAAACACATATGGATGTGTTGTGAATTTCACATCCTTCCATTCCTCCCTGTGTTCAGCACACACATTTTCTCTTTGTCTGTGGCTACTGGGCCTCAGTGGTTACTAATCCACTTAGTTTTACTAAGGGAGTTATGTAAATTCTGCCTAAGCTTCAGAAGCTACTTGCTTGTCCAGCTGGTATCATTCATCCTCTTGTTTGTTTCCCTTACTTTTTTGAACAGAACCAAATACTGTCGTTGAGTAACACAGGATAGGCACACTACTGAGCTCATTCTGAGTTGTTGACATGCGGCCTCAGGTTTGAAGAGTCTTCAAGGCCTGTTGTAAAATTTTCCAGAGGCTCACAAACTTGTTGATGGGAATCATTCCTATACACATCTGTTAGAAACAGAGCCCTGGTTAACAAATTATTTTTTCCACCTGGGTTTCCGGCAAGAATAAGGAGCTTTAGAAAAATTACCTCCACTAGAGCATTCTGAAAAGTTAAGGTTGCCAAGGCTACAGGAAACATGTGAAGAGCTGGCTTTAAAAAACAACAAAAAAAAAAACCCTACATTCCAAAAACCAGTTTACAGTCATCTGGTCCTTTATTTTATGCTTTTGTTGAAATAGGATTTCCACCTTCATTCCACAAAGTCCTGGTTGGAGGGGTGAATCTGGAGAAGGGCATGTTTATATTATTCTGCACCTTTTCGCTATTTCTTCTAGCCTCACCCCCTTTTTTCTTCACGTCTGCGCTTAATAGTGAAGGTAGAAAGACTCAAGCCCCAGCCTTTACTAAAAGAAAAATGACATGGCCCGTGTGTTTGAGGCTTATTATAACTGAACAAGAAGTTTCCAGGCCTCCCCAAGGCCAGGGAGGGTGTTTTTCTCTTCTTCTTCGTCTTTTTTTTTTTTTTTCTTTCTTAAGCTGCGTTTAGTTAAGAATAACGAGAGAGAGGAAAGAGAAAAAATATAAAGCGACAGAAAAACGGAGGTCGCTTCCGCTCACCCCAGCTGTCGGGTGACAAGCGGAGCTGCTTGGTATTCTGGGCTGTGGGGTGTGACTCACGTGCGCTTCCTCCTGGGTGAGTTGCCTCTCCCTGAACGGCATCTGGAGTGCTGACAGGACTGAACTTCGTGTTTGCAAGGCACGCTGACTCAGTCTCAGGAGAATGTAAGTTCCTCCGAGTGCGCGGCCCGGCCGACCGGCAGCACTGTCCACCGGAAGGGACCCGACCCCGGAGCTGGCGGCCTGCACTGGTGGGCTGCGAGCTCCTGCCCGGGCGGCTCCGCAGCAGCCCGCTGGGCAGCACTGAGTGAAGGGAGTGGCCAGCCTCCTGTGTCACTGCCCATGCAAAATTCTCAGTCCGTGGGGATAAACAAAGACCTCCCAGCCTCTTGCTTACTTTCTCTACAAAAGAATTAACACGAGTAAGAGATTTTGTTAAGTTCTTCCTGGATGTTTAAAGAGCCTGGTGAAAAGATACAATCCAAGAAATAAGGTGCTAGTCTTAGGCATGTGAACTTGGCTGAGTTACTCAGGCTTCCTGGTTCTCAGGTTTTTCATTTATAAAATGGCAAGAATACAAATATTATGTTCCCTAGCTATTTCCAACATTGTAGTGAAGATAAAATGAGAACATTTAAATGGAAATGTTTCATAAGTCATAATGCCTCGTACAAATATTTTGAGGTTGTTATTGTTGTTGCTGTACATGTTTACATAACATGAATACTAAAAGTGAAAGCTTTAGTCAAAGTCCAAGACATAACTGAAATGAAATTTTAGAGTAAGATGACTAGTCTCCATTGCTGTACTTATCCAGTACTCTCCATCAACACTTACCAAACTGTGCTGGATTTTGCTTTTATTTTTATTTTATTCACTGTGACATTTCACAGAGAAATACTTTCTCCATTATTTCCTGAGAACTAAGCGTTCCTGCATATGTCCATGGGACAATCATCACACTCAAAAAATTTAGTATCAACACACTATTACCTAATAAGCCATTTTCCTATTTCCTACTTAGTTACCATTTCTGTTTAATCTGCAATAATTCCTCCATTTTTTTTTCTTTGATGACATTGACTTTTATTGAGGGCAGATCAGTAGTTTTGAAGACTGTCAATTTGGATTTATTTGATTCTTTTATCTTAATTAGACTGAACTTTTGGTAAGAATATGACACAGGTAGCGTTGGGGCTTCTCAGTGTCTCCCTACAAGGGCCGAGAAAGGTACCTGTGTCTCATTATTATGCATGGAATGATTCATCCCTTAGGGTGTTATCTGTCACGGTTTTCCATATGACAGCATTTCTTTTACCTTGTAATTAATAAATAACTTACTATGTGGTTCTTTGGAACTATGTGAATAGCCTGGTTCCCTATAATTTTAATTTAGTATTCATTCATGATTGCTGCTTATATTAGTTATGATGCATATTGCAAGTGGGGTATGTCCTAGCTGCATTATTCCTCTTCATTTACTAGTTGGCATGCTTCTATAGGCCGAACTTTCCCTTTGCCTCCTCTTCATTCTCAGCTCTGACTCTGGGCCTCCTCACTGGCTTTGAGAATACAAAAGTTGAGAGAAAGGAGAGGGGAGCTATTGAGAAGAGTCAGTCTGAAGGAAACTGCTGTGAGCTGCATGGCACCCAGCAACTTGCTACAGCTGTGGTTGGGAAGCAGGATTTCAGGACTGCTGGCTTTGAAATGTAACCACTATGAGTAGGGAGAAGCTATGAGTAAGCCTCAAAGCTATGAGTAGGCCTCAAAGCTGACTCATGCTTCAAGAGTCTAGAGGCAGAGTAGTAGCCAGCCATCTGCCTTGATAGCCAAACTGGGAGAGGACTGTCCTTTGGAGGTGACAGAGCAGGCACTTGTGAATGTGGCTTCTTGAGGTCATGTTGAGGCTTATCTTGCAGGACCTAGCAGAGGCGGAGGCTGAAACCAAGAAGACAGAGCCAGGTGGGCAAGGAGGTGCAGAAAGTCGGGAACTAGACAAATCAACTGAACATCCCCCTCTTACTGCATGTTCCAGAAAGGGAGAAGTTGAGTTTGAAACTTTGATTGAAATCTATAGAGCGTGTTTAAGACTGATAATGACCTCAAAACAATCTAGTAGCCAAGAGTGGGCAGAAAAGCTGTGGAATTAACCTGAGTTTTCATCAAGGCCAAGGGATACTTATTGCCTTTTTGTTTTTTTTTCTATTCTTTTTTTTTTTTTTTAATCGGTACTGGGGATCGAACTCACGACCTCACACTTGCAAAGCAGGCGCTTATGCCGCTGAGCTAAATCCCCAGCCCGGGATACTTATTGCCACTAAATGTGAAGGGCCCATAGGTGATGCACAAGAAAGCTGGATGATTATATTATCTAAAGTATTTCTTGTTCCAAATATTAGTTATATATCTTTTAATGCCTAATATTAAATCTGTGTGACTAAAATTACACATGCAAAAATTAACTCTTCTTATTAGTTTCAGAAAACAATTTTGTTTACTGTGTAAGAAATACCATTACATTCAGTGTAATCACATGTTCAGGGAAAGTCTTTGTGCTTTGAAGATTTGTCTCCACAAATCACAAAATAAAGCAGTTCCCCACTTATAGAAAATGTATACAGGATATACAGACATCCCTTATACTCTACCAATTCTATATTGCACAAACCCTCTGAAGAGTTTTAAATCTGAATCAAAATCTGAAAAATTTTGAATCTTAAGACTGAATCTGAAGACTTTTGAAAGTCATCAAGAATCTTTCAAAAGCGTCACTTCTACTTTGGAGAATGATTGTCAATCTTCAAATACTGAAAAATGTTATAAGTCACAAAACTTCAAACCCCTGCCATTTGGAATTTATCCATCCTTTTTAAATGTATCCCTATGCTAAATTTTGTGTAAAATTCTGAAAGAGGAGCTGTTTTGACTAGCTTCAGTTAACCAGTCATACAAATTAATGATAATTAAGTAAGACACTTTTAGACTTAACTTTTTCAAATCCAAACATAATGCAGAGTTTACCTACACAAGAAAATCAGTCTGTTATTTTTAAGGACCACTGGATGGAAGGAATGGTACAGAGAAGTGGTGGGAAGGGAAAGACAACTTGGTATTACCAATGTTCTCTTTTTACTGGGGAGAAAAAGAAAGCATTGTATCTTCAGCTTTGAAACTAGAAGAATATTTGATATTGGAAGCCCCCAGTTACCACCTAAAATGAGGATTTTTGTCTAATGAGAGAAGAGAAAAACCACACCTGACATAAAAATTCACATAAAACTTAACAGAAAGCAAAAGAAGGAGCACCCCAAAGGAAAAATTTGGAAAGAAAAAAGGTGAATTTTTGTTTCTCTTATTCATTTCCCCCACTCCCTTCCTGAGCAAGATCCAACTATTTTAAAATCTTTTCTGAAAAAAACCCTACGGAATGCAGTTTGAACGTCATCACTTAGCACTCAGGCGGGCTCAGAGAAGAACATGGCGGAGTGCAAACACTCAGATCCCACACCTGGCTCTTTCATTTGTTCACATTCACTGTCCAGTATGCATCCAAGCATGAGTGGGATATACGAAAGGACCAAACAAACACGATCCCCACTTTTTTTCTTTCTTTCTTTGTTTTTTGTACCAGGGATCAAACTCACAACCTCACACTTGTCAGGCAGGCACTTGTGCCACTGAGCTAAATCCCCAGCCCAAAATCTCTACTGTTGTGGGACAATATTTAATCTAGCAGAGAATACAAGAAGCAAGCAGTAAAACAGTAAAAAGATAAATTATACAAACTATTAGAAGATAATAGGTGTTAAAGAAAGAAGAAAAACTGAAATTAATGAGAATGGGAATTCTCAGAAAGTCAGAGTGACCATGGGAAGTTAATGATTCAGCTGTTAATGAAATGAAAATGAAAACATACAGAAGAAAGAGAATGTAACCAGTGTATACTACTTCTGTGAGCAGTGGAAAATAAATAGTCCTAAAGATGAAAACCTGAGCTGAGAATGTAGCACAGTAGCAGAGTGCTTGCCTGGCATGGGTGAGCCCTGTGTTTAATCCCCATGGCCACCAAAAAGGGAGGGGGGAACAATGCATTATATTTGCATTCCTAAAATAAATTTTACTACCTATGATTTTATTATTTTTAACATCCTACTGGATCTAGTAAGGTAATATTTAATTTAGGACTTTTATACTTCCCTGTATGGGTAAGTATAAAATGAACCAGTAATTTTCTGTTCTTGTATTATCTTTATCTGGCTTTAAAGGTCATCTGTTTCTTACTTTTTTATAAGGCCACATTACTTTAAAAATAATAAGTATTTCACGCATGCTAGCTATTGTATATCATCCTTTGTTGGAAAAAATTAAGAAGTGATAAAACTAGGAGGTAATAAAAAGAACAGAACCACATAGAGAAATCTAGGAAATCTAAGTAGCAGCATCTAAGCTCTGAGAAGTTATAATTCTGGAATGTAATTTGGCTAAATTTACTTTTATCACCCTCCATTGAAACATCAAGACACAGACACAGAATTATAAGCCACTTTTTAAAGGTGTAAAAGTGAAATATTGGAGGAACTAGAACTAGAGTTCAGGCATTCTAATTTCTAGCCCTAATGCTCCTACAAAAATATATTATTGGGTCTTAACTACACCACTTCTAATTTGATTGCAATAGGTATATTCCATTTCAAGAAATAAAAATAAATCAAGTGTTTCTTTCTCACTTACAATAGACCTAGTAGCATGATAAGTAATAAGGAATAAAAAGAAGGATAAAGGCCCTCACAATTTGTTTGCTTCTTTTCATTGACAATTCTGAATTGATATCCCTTCCTCTTGAATCTGAGCACTCTGCGTGATCACTTTGACTGGAACAATAAGACAGAGAATGATATTAGTTTGGGCCTTATACTTAAGAAGTGATGGCTCTCACTTCTGCTTATGTCTAACACTCACCCTGGGTGAGCCCTGAACTTTCACATGGAGACACCCTACAGGGAGACATGTGCAGCCAGTCCTAGCTGTTCCAGTCACCTCAGTCCGGGCACCACATGGTAGTGAAGAAATCAAATAACCTAGTTGTGACCACCATATGACTGCAAGTATGTAAGGAGCCATAGCAAGAGCACCCAACTGAGCCCATCAACTCCAAGACTTTGAATAATACAACATTTTTTAAGGCATGGAAAGGAAGTAAAGACACAGAATGTTAATTTAATTCCCAACTGTGTTATGAGTATACTAGCAAGATAGCAAGGCTCCTAGTGTGTAAGAGAGGAAGTTAATATCCTCACCTCTAAGCGAGCTCAGCAAACAATGTCTTAAAAAGCTGAAGCAACACAGTAATACATAAATATTATTGAAAAATACAGAGATTAACACCAGGGTAAACACTTAAATGTACTGGAAGTGGCTGGAATGAGTACAAGGGACTGCTGCTTTCTATTACAAGCCTTTTAACATGAACTCTTTAAACAAGTTGTAACTAAGGGTAAAACTGAAGATAAAAACAATAATGACCCAAAGGAGATAAAAATGCTAATGGTACTGGGTGCGACTATTAATATGATTGTTACTGTGAATTCCAGACAGTCTTTGGCATTTAGCTACATACAACCAACCTAGCTTTGCCAGTCCAGATTTCCTGATCAGATGCCAACTCATTTCTCAGAAACGCATCAGTGACCTACCTGCCACTTTCTGAATAAACTCTGTGGGGTAGGATGCCTTCTCTCAGTGACCACCAAAGTGGGCCATGTCAGATAACCCACTGCTGGATGAGAAGAGAATATCACCATTTCTATTTACTCTGCATCATCTTTTTAAAATGTTTCTTTTATTTATATATTTTATTTGCCTATTTTTGTTTTCCACTAGTATTCAGACATAAAAAATATCTAAAACCATACAAAGAAGTCCCTTATCTGGATTCTCCCTAATATTAATATCTTCCATAACCATTGTACAATCAAGACTCTGAACGTTAACTCTGACGCAATATTTCATGATCTATGCATCTTACTCATGCTCTTCCAGTAACTCCACTGATAACAATTTCTGGTTAAGATCCCATATTTTCAGTTACCCATGAGTCTTTAGTGTCCTTTAAGCTCAGTTTCTTAGTCTTTCTTTGTTTTTCAAAACCTTGATACCTTAGAAGATTATTGGTCAGTTGTTTTATAGACTGTATCTCTATTGAAGTTTTTCAGTTACTTCCTTGTGATTAAATGCAAGTTAGCCATTTTGGCAGAAGTGCCACAGAAATGATGCTATATTCTCCTCACTGTATCATACCAGACATACGGAATGTCTATTTGTCTTAGGCTGATAATGTTAACTTGATCACTTGGGTTTTAAAGTGATGCTTTGTAGATTTCCTTACCATAAAGTTATTTTTTTCCCTTTTTAATTAGTAAGTATAGTTGAGGGGCATACTTTGAAACTAAGCAAATATCCTGTTTCCTATACAATTTCCTACTTGCCTGCATAATTCAGTTATTCTTGCCTCAATAAGTACTGTAATGATTTTCTAATTCCTTCAAATTTTTACATTTAGGATCAGGGACATAGGTCAGTGGCACAGTGCATGTCTGGCAAGCACAAGGTCATGAGTTTGATCCCTAGTACAAAAACAAAAATTTTTTTTACATTATTTATTTACTTGTGCATTTATTTTTGGTTTCTTTTCCCATTTATTTATTCAATTATTTATATCAGTGTGGATCCATAGATTCTGCTATATGATCCAAAATTTATTAGTCTCATTATTTGGTGTCTACAGTTTCCGCAACATGGACAGTACAAGCATCTTTCACATGTCTCCGATGTCCTCCACATGTCCCAACTTTTGGGGGATTTGTTTTCCCTTCACGGACCAGGAAGCATAATAGAAATTTGGAAAAGCAATGTTCTTGGGTCTACCCCTAGTTTTTTAGCTTAGGGAGTCCCCTTGGAAGCCATCCTCTTTCCCTCCGTGGGATTAAGCATCCCTGCTTTCTCCTGTTCAGCACTTACCTTCTACTGCCTTCCGTGGTACATGGTAGTCCCCAAGTGAAGGACAGCTCTCAACAAATGACTTCCTTGTCTGTCGTTGGGTTTCTGTCCTGCAGGTTTGCTATATTGAAAGAGGTTCTTGCAAGACTGCAAGGAAATGAAAGCCAAGTACAGAAGAGAAACTGTACACATTGTTGCATTGCAGGAGTGCCATGTGGACACACACACACACACACACACACACACCCCGGACAGTGCTAATAGGAAGTGAATGATCTCAGGAAATAAATGGTTCCTGTAAGCCTCAAAGGACTTTTAAAGTCAGCATTTCAGTCCTTGAACCTAACCTGAGCTGCTCCGTGAGGGCTTCCTGGTCTGCTTAGCTGGGTTTATGCAATACCAGTTTCTAAATTGCTGAATGCGCTGTGCAGACAAGAGCACAGGAGACCAGACTGCCTGCTTTCAAATTCCAGTTCCATCACTTAAAGTGGGTAACCTTGAGCAGTGTACTCACATTTGCTGGGCCTTGATTTCCCCATGTACAAAATAAGAATAATAATAAAGTGATTGCATAAGATTCATGGAAAGGGTCAATTAGTTTACAGCATTGCTAGGCATATTATAAGTGATATATTAATGTTAAGTATCTTTTTTTTATCTGTTCTGGGGATCAAACTCACAACCGCACACTTGCAAGGCAGGCGCTTATGCCACTGAGCTAAATCCCCAGCCACTTAAGCATCATTTTTAACACGCAAAAAGACCCTTAATATTAATGTGTATTAATGTGTATGGTGTATTTTATTATTTTTATTATTATATACAGAAGTTCGGGATATAGAGATTAGGTGGAACTCAGTTTTGTGCTTGCTTAAAGACTAATTTTCTAAGCAGGACATTACATCAGGCCTTCTCTGGCTCTGACCCTCCCTGCTGCTTTTGTCTCACGTGTTTCCCCTGAAGCCCAGGAAGTGCAATTGTGGAGAGAAGCTGAGTGTGGAAGGAGATAGTGAGCTGGACAAACCAGTGTAAACAGGTGACATTTTCCTCTGTCAGTCTTACTCAAAGATTTGTAGACCAAAATATTATTGTTGTTCTAAAACATTATTTTAACACAGAACAGAAAGTCTGAGTATTTTTTATGATAAAGCCATACACTTTTCATAATGCTTGCATTCACGGCCACTTTAGTGTTGTGCAGTAGAAGCACTCACTGCCTTTATGAAAACTCTTCCTTCCTAGGAGAGGCTTCTAATGGGGAAAACAGCCATTTTGGGTTGGGAGATGAGGAAAAAAAAAAAAAAAACACTTGGAAAAAGGAAAATGAAAGAGACCAAGGGCCTGAGTTACAAACAAACAAGTGGGGCCACGCACTAGAGACCAGGAAATGAAAAATGGGCACCCCAGGGCAGCCCCATGGAGACGGCCCGCCTGTCTGCAACCTCCTACAGCAAACGCTGCCGGCCACTCTGTGGTGAGCCTGTATTTCCACACGCTGAGCAGTCAGTGCTGTCTTTTCCCATGTTACAGGATTAGGAACTCCCCCTTACTGGTACTGGCTGTCAAAAGCTGAGACACTCAAACTTTATTATGTCAAATTTAAAAGTTGCCTTTTGGTTAGGTACCAGACATCTGACAAATGCAGATAAGCACCGCAGTGCCAAAATGGATTTGGTGCTGCCAGCAAGCTGTCCTGGACATAGGGGAGAGGTTTTAATATCATTAAGATTAAGATGGCATCTGCTTCCAGACATTTCCCATGGCAGAACCAGGAAGGAAGGCCAGCTCTACAGTATTAAGGGAGCAATAAAGATCGTTTCCTGTTAGAGCATAAAACTGGATTTGCCAGGAGAAAATCTCATTAGGGCCAATATTTTCTTACTCTTATCAATCTCTGCCAAGTTGTTCGCTTTATTCTTTCATCCACAAGATAGTTTTCCTTTTAAAATAAAGTTAAAAGCCTCTTCCAGGAAGCCGATACAGACAGTTGTATAAATAAAAAGCTCCAGACAGGATAATAGAATAAGAATCTATGTGTTAGGATTCCACATCTGTCTGTCTGACCAACAAGGATGACAGTCACATAATTTAAAATACCAAAAATGTAAGACTTGGGTAAGATATCTATAATGCAATGACACATGCTCCCAAGTTTAAAATAACTGTTCCACTGATAATGGGTTTAGAAATACAGAACCATCGGATGCCATGTGGAACTAGCCATGTTTAGCTAAATTTATTTCAGCAGCACAATGAACATATGGAAAACTGTTCTTTTGCTACTGTTTTGCCTAATATATACCTTTGATGTGCCCAAGGACTGGTTTTAGTCGATACAGATACTGCTAGCCTCCTATGTACTTCAAATTGCATAATAAAAAGAGTGGGTATGAAATACAGATGTGAATGAAAAGGCAGAGAGTGGTGGTGCATGCCTGTAATCCCAGCATTCGGGAGGCTGAGGCAAGACGGTTGCTGTGCATTCAAGGTCAATCTGGACTACATAGTTAGTTCAGGACTAGTCTAAACTACACAGCCAGCCCCTGTTTTCAGAAACAAAACAAAATGTGGATGAAGAAAAATGGAAACAGATTATTTTGCTTCATTTTGTTTGAGCATGGAGTTAGTGAATGAGGCTTGTTATAGAGAGAAAATTCTTTACTAGTTTAGGTTTTTATCTTTCTCAGCCTTGATAGTGAGTTCAAGGCCAGTCAGAGAGAGAGAGAAAGAGAGAGAGAGAGAAAGAGAGAGAGAGAGAGAAAGAGAGAGAGAGAGAAGAAGAAGAAGAAGAAGAAGAAGAAGAAGAAGAAGAAGAAGAAGAAGAAGAAGAAGAAAAAGAGAGAGAGAGCGCGAATAGTCTGTTTTTCTGTTAATGAGAAAACTTGTGCCACCAGCTAAATGGGCCTGAAAAAAGTAGCTAATTTCCACAGTAACATGAGAAATAAATGAAACCAGATCCTCACTTAACATACACAAAATAATTTAAGATCAACTAGAAATTTGACAAGAAAACATTAAAAATTTCAATGGAAAGACACCTCTTTTCAAATTTTAGTAGTTTCCTTTATGTCGCAGGGGTATCCCACATCAAGAGAAGGTGCATAGTCTAACAATAAAAGTTCCTTTTTTTACAGGATGGTTCGGTAACATTGCCCAGGGAACTCCCAGAATGATATTTTAGAGGACCAGTTTCCTACTGATGATATAGCTTTTAGGTTTACAAATGAAGACAAATTTACCCACTGTTATTTTGAATGTTTTTAAATAAACTGGAATGTATTGCATTGTTCCCAAACCCCCATAGAATTTGACATTTACAATAATAACATTGGGCCGGGGATTTAGTTCAGTGGCATAAGCGCCTGCCTGGCAAGTATGAGGTCATGAGTTCGATCCCTGGTACCAAAACAAAACAAAACAAAACAAAACAAAACAAAAATATATATATATATACACACACACACACACACACACACACACACACAAGAATAATAGCATTGTACTTGATACTCACTCATCATGGATACTACCTTCCTTTATCAGGATAGGAAATCTCTCTTTAATTACTCACTTTATTACTATCTTAATTACTAAATTAAATTATTTAGTATTAAGCAAATATGTGAATTATAAACCAATAGTTTGGATCACCAGGTGTTAGCAGGAAATAGTTGGGACTATGCTAGGATTGTATTGAAGGAAAGGTACAGTTTTATGGTTCATATTCTATATAATTATTTCTGGAAGAATGTCAGCAGCAGTAGTGGGTCTAAATGAGGCCCTGGAAAGACCAGATGAAGAGAGAATTGTAGGAAATTTTGAAAGAGAATAACTGAAAGATTAGACAGCTACATCTTTGCCTTGGACAAGTCATTTGGCCATTCTTATCTAAAAGCGAAATGATTACTGCCTTACTAGGATTAAAGAGTAGATTTGTAGTGGAGGAAAAAACAATATTAAAAGTATGCAGTGTCACAAAACCTCCCTCTGTGGAGAGAGCTAGATAAGAAATGAGCAGAGTCCCCAGGACAGCCTGTGTCTGTCTGCTCCAGAGAAGTTACAGCAAGGTCAGGCTTTTCCTTTAGGGAGATTCGCTTATTTGCAAGTTCTACAAATGGGATTTTTAAATTCTGGAGTTTTACCCAGTTTGAAATGAAGTGAAAGATGGAGGGAGGGAAAGGTCACTAGGGAGGAACAGAAATGCAGGTTGAGCATCCCTAACCCTCAAATTCTGAAATGTTCCATAATCAAAACTTTTTGAGCACTGACATGATAACAAAAATGACCTCAAATCATGGGTGACACTCAAACTGCAAGTGCAGGAAAAACACTGTATAAAATTACCTTAGGGCTCTGTGTATAAGAGAGGCATACAAAATAAATTAATTTTATATTTAGACTCAAGTATCATCCTTAAAATTTCTCATTATATATTGTGCAGACACTACAAAAATGTAAATATTCCAAAACCTGAAACCCTTTTGTCTCAAGCATTTAGAATAAGGCAAGTTGCCAGGGATTTAGCTCAGCGGCATAAGTGCCTGCCTTGTAAGCACATAGTCATGAGTTTGATTCCTGGTACCAAAAAAAAAAAAAAGAATAAGGCATGTTCCAGCTGTGCCACCAAGCCCACGCTCAAATCAGTTGCCTCTCGACTTCAACCACCACCTAGTTATTCTTTCAACACGTGACCAGACCCTTTTACCACAGTGTCCTACACAAGTGTATACTCTAGCACCTCACTTTGAAACTGAGGGGTACTCACCAGCGACTGCTTTTGTTCAGTGCCTTTGAACTTTAGCTAAATGTGAGACTAAAATCATCTCTTTTCAATAACCTACTCCACATTTCAAAATAAAGCTCTGAAATCACAGTTGGGTAGTATCACAGCGTCACTTGGCAGTGTCTAGGGTTATGGGCAACCAGTATGCCGTACATCAGAGATAGAGGACTGTCTGCATGTCAGGGAGGTCTCTCTCCAGGTGAAAGACAGGACACTGTCCCTGAGGCCATCAGATTCCTTCCTTGCCTCTGAGATTTGAACAAGTTTAGTTTCTCCAGATCTCTAGGAGATATTTATTGGCTTGACTTGAAGCATGAATTCTTTTCTGGTCTCTTGAGTCTGATGTGTGTGCCAATGCCCTGGTCTAGACAGCCTATTTTCTGTAGATTGTCTTGCAAAGACCATTCTTTCTCCAAGCTTCAAGAGTCGGATGCGGCACAAGCCCTTTGCTGCCTTTTTCCTCCCAGAATCATATTTAAAGTCTTTCTTCAAGGAAGCAAAAAGCTCGTATTTCCAAAATCCCTTATATACATCATGAACTATAGCCATTAAGACAAAGAGATGGATGACTATAACCACCTGCAAAGCATCACACATTCACAAACACACAGGGGGCAAGTAAGTAAACGCTCTGTTGTTTCTGTCCCCAGCCTTCTCCCACAATGCACTGTGCTCACAGCCTTTTTTACATGCCCTATCACAGAACTACAAAGCTGCCAAGTGAGACTGTGCCCAAGACTTTGTCTTCCCAAGTCTCAGTTTGTTCATTCATAAAATGGGGGTTAAAACAGTCCTCACTTAAACAGTTAATGTAAAGATTCCAAGTTGCTTAATTAATACCAATCTGTCCATTTGCACTGGAAGAGGTCCGGCAAGGTGAAGATAGGATCCAAGGTTAACAGTGATGATGGCAGGATAAACACAGCGATGTCTCCTGAAGCCTGGTGAATGTTCTATAATTTGACTGGAGCTAGTTTCTCCTGAAACAGTCAGCCAACATTCAAGGTCTACTCAGCATGTGAAACTTCTGCCCAAATCTAGCCTTATTTTTTGTTAGTGTCCACAACAAATCCTCTGGTGAACTGAGTCCCTGCATTATCCCAGTATCTCAGCCTCCACCCTGACCCTTGTCTCCTAAAAGGGGAGGGATCTGATGCTAAGTAGAATTGAACTATGTCAAATTGCTTTACCTCTGAAAGAGCAGTTCCATCTGGTTGAACTCATGAGGTGTTAGTGTTTAAAGTAGCACCTTTGCTCATTGCTAATCTTTTCATCTCTCCTTCCATCCCTTCCTCTCTTCTTTCCTGCCTTCTACATTATTAAAGTGTAATAACGCATTCACAGGATCTTTGGAAAATATGAACAAAATTACATATTAAATACAAATATTCCTGTTTTCAGCATTTTAAAAGCATATTTGAAATCTTTGTAATGTTAATAATATTCCAGTTTTTAATTAACTCTTTATGCAATTAACTCCTAGCCTGTTTCCTCATCTACAGTAAGAGAAAACTACAGAGCATTATCTCTAAAGATTCTTTTTTGAGTTTGTAATTCTGTTTCTGTGTCAGGATTAATTTGCATATATTTTATTTGATCAAAAAACACTAATTTCTACACTTTTTGTATCATTAGTGTTCTGGCTTATCATTAACACAGTGTAACTATTTGCTTACAACTTTCAAAATATCAGGAGTTTCTCTTTTAAAAAAAACAAGAAAAAGAAAGATTTTATGTGAGGTAAGTTTTTTGTTTTGCATTACATCCAATTAAAAAACTTAAATATCAACTTTTTTTACTTAAATAGTTGTACCAATTCCTGTGGCATAAATGAAATTTTCAATCCCAGGTGATCTGCATTACTACAAGAATGTCGAGAGTCAGCATCCAGCCTGAGAAGAAATGGCCAAGGCCACATTCTGCTTACTTACCACGCGTAGTCTGTGTTACGCTTTCAGATTCACAATGATCTCCACACATTAGTCCATGTCAAGCCTGGAAAGAATCCCACAAGATCAATACTAGCCTCATTTTACACATGGGAACAGAGGCTCAGTTTCCTGGCAGTGTCTGTCAAGGGCCAGCCTTGTGCTAAAGAATAAAGAGGAGCTGCCGGGCAAAGGCGAGCTCCAGGTTAAAGAATAGCAACATCTCAACCTGGAAAGAGTGCAAGAGTTAAGTCCTGTGGTAGTTTATAGTTTAAACAGCCTTCCTTGAGCTTTTGAGATCTGAGAGCTAATAACAACAAAACGCACAAAGGCCTAGGTTCACTCAAAGAGGCGAGGACCTAGGCCTAGTTATTTTTATCAAATTCTGCTGGTGATTCTAATTCATACAGAAGTGTGTGTGTGTGTGTGTGTGTGTGTGTGTGTGTATGTGTGTGTGTGTGTGTGTGTGTGTGTCATAGTGCTAACTAAAGTAAAGGCTGTACTATGGTGATGTGGAAAAGATACAATTTCTGACCTGCAAAATGTCCAGTGTACACAGTTTGTATTCCCCAAATATGAAAAATGAATTCCAAGGGACACACAAGGTTAAGAGCAGGAAAGGTTTATTAAGAGAAAGCTCCTGAGACAGGGCGGGATCTTTCCCGAGGGGGTGGTCACCCAGGCTCTTTGTCAGGGATGATTTACACAGCAGCATCACAACATGGGTACCCTGTGGGTCGAACTACAATCAACCCGTGCTCACTTTGGCAGAGCATAAACCAACCTGCAGTCAATCTGTAAGATTACAAGTATGGCAGCTTAGCTAATACTGATCGAATTAGGAAATGAATCACACAGCAAGGGTACAAGGAAAGATCAAAGGCATTTTGGGGAAGGGAGAGCAGTATGGATCCAGATGTTCTGGTCACCTGAGTCTGATACCTATCTGAGGTGACTGGACCATGGGGTGCTAATTACAGTATAGTCTCAAATTGCTGTTTATCTCACAGGCCTGGCAACCAGGTCTCCATCCTGAGGCCGGGCTCACTTTGGACTTGCCTCTAGCCACAATTCTGATGTGTCTATTTTTGGTGCTGCTTTCCTCATAGGCCCAATCCCTCTCTCACTGTATATTAATTTCTAATTTAGCTGTTTATAATAATATCCTGGAGCATTAGATTAGATGAAAACAGAAGAGGAAATGTGGGGGAAGTCGAACGCTAAAATGGCTAACTTGAAAAGGGCATAAACAGTTCTCAGACTTTACAGTATACAAGACTTGGCTGGAGGACTGCCTAAAAAATAGACATGTAAACCCCTCCCCGCCCCCCGCAGAATTTGCAGCCTACTGGGTCTGAGTGGGTCTCTGGAGTTGCGTCTGGAACAAATGCCCAGGGTTGCTGATGCCCAGTCTATCCCTACACTTTGAGACTAGGTTAACAGGTAAAGTGGGTCCAAATCCTGGCTGTATGATGGACTTAGCCGGGCTGAGTTTCTACAGTACTGACGCCAAGGCCTCACCCAAAGATTATGATGCGACAGAAGGCCGGGGAAGCCTGGACGGAGGTAGTTTTTAAGGCGCACCGCACTGCAGGTGTTTGTATGTGCAGGCAGGGCCGAGAACGACTGGGCCTGCGCCTTCTGGAAAAGCGGGGAGCCTGGGACAGTCAGATACTGTCTTGGGGTGGCAGATTTACCTTGTTTGAGCATCTTTCTGCAGGGGCTCGCGAATTTTCACTAAATAATCTTTCTGATGTCGTTTCCCTATTCAGAGTCGCATTTCCAGGATACACAGGTCAAAACCAGTGCACAGACCCGGCTGATTTTTCCTCTCAGCAATGCTGCCCTCTAGCGTCCGCACATATTAGACTCATAGGTATCCCACCTCAGCCATCCACAGGGTTATTTCGTTAGCTCGCTCAGCAACGCGGGGAGCTTCTCTCCGACCTGAAGAAAGCAAGCTAATGTACTGAGTTGACCAAAGCTTCCTATGGGGCTGTGTGACTCTCCGGCCGCGGCGGCCCTTCCCCCACCGCGCCTCCCTACTGCCTGCTGCCGCCGCCTCAGGGCCTGGGGACTGCAGGAGCCCCTCCGGCTTCCGCCCAGCCTCCTCAGTCAGCCCGCACGGCCCGAGGAGCCCCCGGCAGCCGCAGGCTGCGCAGAGCGGTGCCAGAGACGCCGCCGCACTTCTCCAACCGCCTTCCTTTACTTGCACGTCAGTTTGCTGGGAGGAGACTTCATCAGACTGGAGCTCCGTTCCTCCCAGGGCCTGCAACCCAGCCGGTCCTGCATCCCAGCGGACACGCACCCCCACCCACCCCGCGCTCTCCTCCTGCCCCACGCTGTGGAGCCCTCGCTTCCTCTGCCCAGCCCCTGGTCAGCTCATTCCTGACTCGTTCTTTCTAGCTCGCCCCTGATGGCACACAGGTAGAGTCTCAACCTCGCCCATCTAAAACTCTCCCTTGGCACCAGTAGCCCTCGGCTACCGCTGGCACCTGGTCCTCACACTGAGGTCCTCTCAGAAGCTCCCTGTCCCCTTCCTTCACCACTGCCTCAGCCTGACCTTGGCTCCATGGCACACTGAGACCGCTCCCTGCATGTGGACCCTTAGAGGGAGGGCCACTGAGTCCCGCCCTGTGGGCGCACCCGGCAGCACTCTGCTCCTGCTTCTGAAATAGGTCTCTCCCCTCCGGCTTCCTTCCTGCCCCTCTGGCTCCTGATCGCCCAGCGCGCTGCACGGGTCCTCTCTGACCACAGCCAGCTGCGACAGCCTCCTGTTTCTCTCTGCCTTGCCTTAGGTAGTTTCACCCACTGCCAAGAATTCAGTCAACAGACTTGTCGCTAAGACACACACCACGTCCTGCGGCTCGTTCATCCTCTCAAGTGTCCAATTCCATCGGCTCCACATCTCCCCTGCAGGACCTCATAGCATTGTGCCTCGGAGAAGAACTCGTGATGTTCCTCCCCAAACTCTTCTCTCATCAAATAGCCAGAGATCTGGAAGACACAGTCCTCTCTTTCCCTTCTCACCACATTCAGTCTGTCTTTACTAGCACCATCCTACTCCGGGTTCCCCCTGCCCACCTGCCCACCTGGAGCACTACAGCGCCTCCCTCAACATCATCCCAGTTTCTCAGGTGAATCCGCCCCAGCACAGGCAGTATGTTCTGAAAGGTAAACTAGGATGATGGAATATGTCATTCCCTTACCTAAAACAGTCAGTGGTGCCGTCAAACTTTGAGTAATATACAAAAACATGGATTGCCTTCCGCCAGCTGTATCAATCCCACACCCGTATCCTCCCTCCATACTAAGCTCCTACCACATGGCTTCTTTCCAGACTCCGGAATTTACTAAATCCTGCCCTGCCTCAGGGCCTTTGTACATGCTATTTCCAAAAATGTTCTTCCCCTGTTACTCATATGATGGCTCTTTCCTATCCCTGAACATAACTCTTCAGTGAGACCATCTTTGCCCTAACTAGTCCTCCCTTTCAATTTTGATCTCAGCTTCCTTTGTCTTCCGTATAGCACTTCATATTTTGTAATTTCTTATTTACTTGTTTATCTTCCCCACTTAACTATAAACTCCGAGTTTAGGAACTTTGTGTCCATTTTACTCAGAAATGAATCCAGCAACTGGCACAGTACTGGCAACATTAGATTTTCACTGTCTGTGTGTTGAACACGCGTGTGAATGTTCGGTGAGTCACCACCTCCACCCACCTTAGCTGTAAGGGTCCGGGCCTTCGGTGGCTTGCACAAGGCTAAGCCACCAAGTGTTCTGTACTCATCTTACTTGACTGCAGAAACTGAGACAGGGAATGGGGTCAGGGTCAATTTATTTCTGTGAACCGCTTCACTATTTACCACCCTGTTCAGCCCACCCCAGCATCTCCAGCACTAAGAACAACAGACACCGACAAACACTGTAGGAACGGCCTCCTGGCTTAGGGGGAAGCTATGTGCGAAGGGAAAAGGGCCTGGCACAGTGGGAATGTCTGCTCTGGGCCAGAGATTTAATAAAGGCTTCCAACTTCCAGAAAAGTTTTTAATGGGCACTTATTCCACTTGAAGTCTAAAAGAGAAGAAAAGTAGAGTTCTTATTACTTTTTTCATCACATTTGTTTAACAAAGGGAAAATGAACATCGGAGTTTAGTTGCTGTGATTTAAGATTTGGGAATCTTTATCCAAGAAAAAAAAGATTCAGCTTATAAACCAAATTCTACCTCTGTTGTAAGCCAATAATGAATGAAAGCATTCCCATCTTCTGGCAAACCCAAAGGCAACTTCAAAGACCTCACATAAGCCCGGCAACAAAGACCTGCAGACGGTCACCCTGGCCGCCTCATTCCAAACCCCATCCCCAAGCAATGTTTACCCATGAGAAATAAAAATAAAATTCATCAACTTTAACTCTGCTCTGAGACAAGGATTGGATTTTTCTAAAGAACATTTAACCTACCAGTATTACTGGGACACAGAAAAGCCCCAAGGTCATATGACCCCTTGAAAATGTCAAAGGACTTGGCATGCTCTTCACGCAAACAGCTGACCTGCTTTGTGGAAAATATCCAATCCTGCCTGTAAATTTTTGCTAAATTGAACTTAAGGTTATTCCTGCTCCCCTGTTCTGCATCCCATCTGTCTGGTGCCAAAAGGATTAGCTCAGCTCCACCCTCTAGGGAGACGATTCATTTTCCTGTTTAGGCAATGTGATGTCAACCTGAAAGAGCCCGATAAGCAAACTGGGTGGGCCCACGGCAGGGCCGCCGCTGTGCTAAAATCAATTTACATGCGTGTCTCAGAACAAAATTCGGCTCAACATGGTCAAGGACAGGGTGTGTCACTGCAGGCTTTGGGCCCCTGTGGCTGCAGCTGTTTGTTCAGCATTAATGTGTTTATCTTTCTGCTAAACACATTGTTACTGAGTCATCTCTATTAAACAGCTACTCAGTGTGAGGCCCAGCTCTGCAAACCCAGCACACAAAGAAAGACAGGCCTTTCATCCTCAGTGCCCTTATGTTCTGCAAAGCCAAAACAAACGCTTTTGCTCATTCTTCACTCTGGTGAGCAAGTACTCTGACTCTCAGAGAGTAATCATGTGTTATTCAATCAGACCAAGAACCATCAAGAAATACAAGCAAAGAACTTAAAGTGATCATTATACTTTTAATGCCAATGAATACTGTTGCAGAAAACTGAATGTGGAATGTCAGCCTCCGAACCATCAATAGTACGTTAGACTATTAACGTTACATGTTAGACCAATATCAAAGTAATTAATCAAACAAATAATTGCATTAAACTTTTAAACTTTGGGGATGGGGGAAAATAATCATACAACTTTGAACAATAGAGAAACTCCTGGAATACTGTTTGGCCTTCCATAGAAATTGTTCGAGCCATGACACACGTGATAAACCAAGGCATGGCGATGTACTGGGGCACCTCACGGTGGAGCGCTATGGAGATCATGGTAAGCTCCTTCTGTCTCTAAATGGCGACTGGGTACCTCATTATTGTTACTCAGATACCATGTGTAAATTACTAAATCCTTTGCAAACTTTACTCAAAATCCCTATGGCATTGACATTCTAAGATCAATTCCATCTGAAAGGGGTCAACATTGGGGCTGGAGCTCATCAGTTCAGAACACAACAGTGAGGGATCATGTCTCTTAAAGGAACCATGTTCTTTGATGGCAAGAGGACAAAGTTAACTTTACAGCTAATGAGATATATGAATAGAGTGTTCTTATTTAGAAACTATATTAAAAAATAAAATAAAATCTGTATTGATAATGATTGCTTATAACACAATAACTACGGATCACTTTTATATGTCAGTTTAAATTTTATTTCTTTAGAAACCTAAAATAATCAAATTGCATTTTTATGATAATAGTCCATAATTCATACTTTCATGAATATGCCCTAGACCTCACTAAGTTCAAAGCCATCCAAGAAATAATAAGAATTTCACACCTTCAGTATTGCTCTTGGTAAAATCAATAGTCATAACTGTGCTTGTTTGGCATCCTATGTGTGCCTTGGTTTGTACTGACTTCACTGAAATGAACATTTCACATGCAGATGAATCACAGTGAACCCTTATTGTTAATCAGTCTAAAATAAGTTGCAATTCTGTTTCTACCCAGGAAGCCTATTCGGTAGCAAGACAGTTCAACATGATCCCACCAGTCTGTGAACAAGCTGAGTACCATCTTTTCCAGAGAGAGAAGGTGGAGGTCCAGCTGCCAGAGCTCTACCATAAAATAGGTAATCTTCAACAGTACATCTAGTACTTTCAACAATAGGAAACCTAGTGACTTGGAAAATAAGTTTTAGTCAAATGCTTTCCTAAATGTCCCTAATTAATATAAGGATTGTAAGAACTACGCATCCCAGAGACTACAAAATCAAATGTGCCTATGTTTAATCTACAGGGTATCATGGATGAAATCCACAGTTGTGAACTGTGACCGGCATATAGCTGTACTCAGTAGTTGTTAAAACAATACAGACATGGTAATTGGGAAAATCAGTGGACAAACTCACACAGTACTCACCCAAGCTTGCAACTGTGAATGGACTGAGTATCTTTCCAAAACTTCGTGGATATACACATCTACTGTCCTGGCACTAAGCTGGATATAGGGAATTCAACAATTAACAAGTCAGACACCATATATTTGTTTAGAAATAAAGCTCTCAGAGAGAAGGGGGGAAAATACACACACAATATATAAATACAAGAAATGTGGACCTAGGAAAAACATGAATAAGCCACATTTTTGAGGCTCATATACCAAAGGATACCTTTTCTCTTATATCTGTATATAAAAGTTATATAGCAAAGTATATTCAGAAATAACTTTCTGTCTTAGAATTGGCAGGAAAAGACTGCACAAGAAAAAGATAAAAACTCAACAAGAACAACTGTTATTACTGTCATATTGAATGTTTACTAGGCGCTGCACTTCTGCTGTGTACCAGCCATCATATCAAACACTAAACAAACAAGAGAAGCCCTGAATTTTTGTGCAAGTGAAAGTGTTTATCTCTTTGTCGGTGAATCTCATACACTGAAACATCATAGATAAGCCAAACCTGCAGGGCTTGCTTTTTCAACTCATTCCAAGAACTGACAGTACATGTTTAATTGGTTTATAAAAGAATGAAATACAATTTGCAAATAAAAAAATGTTAACTAAAGGATATATGTGTGTATTAACTCATTCATCTGGCCAGCTCTTCCCTATAATCAACCAAGCTGTGTTTAAACACCCACAGTCTTTTGATCCCAGTTGGTATGATTGATTTTCCACGGTTTTCCCTTCTGTAGGGGTTGGCGCAATGACGTGGTCTCCACTCGCCTGTGGAATCATCTCAGGAAAATATGGAAATGGGGTGCCTGAAAGTTCCAGAGCTTCACTAAAGGTATTCTTCACTTCTAGAGCAGAGTCCAGGGGTGGGAGAGAAGATTGATTAGAATGATTCTGCCTCAGCCTGGGGCTTACTAACGCAGGCACAGTGTGGCCCTGGCCAAGCTGGTGGCCCCCCGCAGTCTTCTCCCAGCGTTCTGAGGTCTCATCCTGGCCAGAAATCAGCCAGCTCTTCATAATCTGCACAGAGAAGTCTCTTCCTGTGGGGCTGGGAGAAAGTGTCCAATGGCCTGGTTGGACTTGCAGAGTTCAAATCACTGCATTGTTACTTATTGTTTAATTAATTAAGTTTACTGGTAAATTTTAGATTTACATAATGATCACAAAGAGAATTTTTTTACATATATCTTGATACTTTCTTTTCCAGCCCCCTCTCCTGCCTTCAACCCTTCTTCCCCCTTTAAAAAAGCTTTATTTGAATTTCTTCTTTTCTTTTTTCCTTTTCCCTTCCTTCCTCTCCCCCTCCCCTCTGCCTAGTTCCCCGTCCCATCTGAAAATTTTCTACTTCATTATACCTATTATACATTTTGGTCCTTATTTGTACTTTTGATTTCTCACAGCAGGCAAACAATGCGATATTCACACATGTCTCATTTATTTCCCTTAAGAGTATGGCCTCAAGGTGCATGCATTTACCTAGAAATATTACTTATATCTTATATTGAGGAAGGCATTTATTTCATTCCTTGTTTGAAACTGAGAGAATTTAAAGTTCCTTTTGTATGGAAGAGACTCTAACTTTCCTTTTCTTGACAAAACAAAATTTAAACCTTTAAGGCTTACTCCAAATAAGGAAACAGTGGTAGCAAAGTGTGCTTTGCTTGACCTTTTTTTATTGTGTGTTGGGGCGGAGGTAAGGTGGGAAGGCCTTCGGAGACAGAAACACAGCAAAGTTTCTATCAATGGGACTCCATGATTGGCATTTGTAGAGACCCATTCTGGCCATTGGTGCTTTGTAGTTAAAATTCTGCTTCAAAGAATAATGACATTCAAGATCATAAAAACAAATTTACCTCCATTCAAGACATCTTGACGATTAATTTATTAGTGAGCTTTCCAAACATCTTTCCTTATAAAGACATGTCCACTTTTTTAAAATGTGAGAGAATGTGTAATAAAGTAGAACGTTCAATACTCTCAAGGGAAAAAGAATATAGGCATTTTAAAAATTCAGTCAAGCAAATTCAGTCTTCCTAAGAAGACACATAAACACACCAGCTTCAAGCCTCTTTTAGTGCTGTATTAATGGAGGAATAGCTCACATCGAACCTGAATTACCAATCCTTTCATCAGCAGAGGAGTGACCACCACGAGCTTCCTAATCAGGAACTTTTCAAGATTCCAGGTATTTCACTTCCTTTCCTGCCTGTAACAGTTCAGCTTTTAGTTTGTTCTCTAAAATAATATGAACATGTTCTAAAGCATGTTGACATGGCCCTGTTTGTGGTTTTGTACTGTCACAAAACACAATCATTCTAAAATATTAAGGAAGGTCTTGTTCCTCAAGATTGAAGATCCAATCGAAATAAGTCCAACCTTGGAAAATCAACCATATTAGGGAAGAACATATAAAAGGAGAAAGACAAAAAGTTAGTAAACAAGAAACAGATAGAAGGAAAGCATTAAGGAAGTATGAATTTAAACCTGGTGTGGTGGTGCATGCCTGTTATCCCAACACTCAGGAGACTGAGACAGGAAGATCACTGCAACTTTGAGGGCAGTCTGGGCTACACAGTGAGTTCAGGGGCAGCCTGAGTACCTACTATGCACCAAGGACCAATCTAAGTGTTTTCATTCATCTTCCTTTATCCTCAGAAAGAGAAATAGATATAGACTGACTTTTAGTCAGTTGTAGCTAAGCTAAATTGCTAGGTGTTCCTTGTCTTACAGTGGGGTTTAGAACTGATAAACCAGTTGTAATTTGAAAATATCTTAAGTCGAAAGATTCATTTAATTTACCAGACTACAAAACACCATAGTTTGGCTTAGCCTACCTTAAATGAGCTCAAAACACAGTAGCCTACTGTCTGACCAAAATCACCTAACACAAAACCTATTTTATACTAACATGTCGGCTAATTCATGTAATTTAGCCGAGAGTGAAAAACAAGTCATATATTTTCATGCCATCATAAAGTTAAAATAAAAAAACCCTAGATCAAACCATTGTTGAAGACCAGAGACACAGCTTTTCACAGACTTTCTGAAAAATTCAAAATACTTCTATATATGCTGAGTGTTCTCAGCCTTTTCCAGATGCATAAGTACATTAAATAACAAGGTAAATACATTAAATTCAAGATCATAAACTCCTAACAAATAAAGTTGATGTTAGAACCATGTCTCTTGGCTTTTGGTTAACTGTCTTCCCCAAAGACATCTTTGCTTTCCTTCAAACCTAGGTGTTTTACAAGAAGGAGCTATGCTATATTCTGAGTATATTATTATCTAATCTCTATTGTTTGGGAAAAAGTCTGCTAACAACTGAAAACACTTTCATAAACACAACTGCAAAAGAGGAAAGAGAAAGTACATACAAAATGTTTGAAGGTAATATAAGTAGAGGTCCCTCTAAGGCCTCATATAATCATAGCTGGGAACTCTGGAGGTGCCCGGATCATGGAAATGCCATAGCTGACTTGCTGTTAGGAAGTGAGGCTTGGTTGGAAGAACTGTGTCACTGTGAGTGTGACCAGGAAGGTTTGTATCTCCCCTCTTAGCTCCTCCCCTCATTTCTCTCTGCTTCTTGTCTGCCATGCCATGAGTAGCTCGTCCTCTGCTATGCTCTTCTGCTATGCTGTCCCGCCTTGAAGCCAATCAACCACAGTCTAAATGTGAGCCAAAATAAACCCCTCCTCTTTAAATTGTGGGTGTGAGGTATTTTGTTCCAATAATGAAGAAAGTGACTAAGATTTTGGTACCAGAGAAGTGGGGTCGTTGCTGAGATACTGTGTGACAGTGTAGTTCAGGAATCTTTGGAAGTGGCTTATAGGAAGACTTTGGAAAGGTTTAAAAATGCCAACTGGAGAAACTGTGGATTGCTGTAAGCAGAGCTTGATGAGAGATTCTAGTTAGAGCTCAAAGACCAGAATGCTGATAGAAAAGCAGACAATAAAGACCAGACTCAGGTTTCAATTGAGAAAAAAAGACTCCACTGGCAGTTGCACTCCAGACCATGTGTGTTGTGCTCTGGAAGAAATGTGTACATCTTACTCATGTTCTCAGACTTGGCAGGAGCCTGAGGATGAAAGGCAGGGAACTAATTAATCTGCCAAAGGAAATTTCACAGCAGCCTAACGTTGAGGCTGTAGCACTGGTTCTATTTAGTTTTAGCCAGTTCTACATTAAGAATCCAGAGCAAATGGCACAGCTGAATGACTTAAAAAATTTTAAGTTTGCCCAGAAAGGAAGTCCTAATTAAATTGGGACCTCCAAAGGTGGAGCAAAGGAGATCTTCATTGTTGAAAAGATTAGCATTAAGTAGAAGCCAAATACTTTGTATCTGGACACTAGGAAGGATGCCTTGAGTTCCTAGAAAGAATGGTCCTTCACAGACTCAAGGGTGGAAAAGTGAAAGACTGCTTTGAGATAAGAGCCCCAAGGCCACCTACTGGAGGCCACGTAGGAAACTGGCTTCCTGGGATTCCATTCACAATGCTCAGTCATCCAAGTACTCAGAGGCCCCTGAGCCATGAGGCAAAAGTGCTTGGCTACTGCTGGAGCCAGAGGCAGAACTTGGTATCATCCACATGGTGCTATGTTTACGGGCATGCACAACTCAAGAATTGTAGCATCATGGAGTCTTCCACCCAGACATTAGAAGACAGCCTTGAAGGCTAGGCAGGGTGTCTATGGGACAGTAGTGTATGAAGTTGTGAGAGTGAAGCCAAAAGTGCACTGGAAACCCCAGGAATTTAGAGAAGTCATCTGAGGGAAGCCATAGGAGTGAGAAAAGCCAGCCCAAGAGAAAAATCATGAAGGTAGCTACCACAGCAATGACTTGGATTGGGACTCCCCAAGTCTTTTGGAGCTCAAGCCTTTTGGAGTTCTCAAAATTTTCCCCAGGTGCTGGACACAGAGCTATAAGATTTAGTGTTTGCCCTGCTAGGTTTTGGTTTTGCTTTGGTCCACAGGTTTCTAGCCCTTGTCCTGTTTTGGAATGGGAATGTTAATACTGTGCCATCTTACGTTGGCAGATGTGTTGGTTACTTTTTTCTCAATCCTGAAACAAAATACCCAATGCCCCAAATTAAGGAAGCAAATTAAGGAATTGTTTAGCTCACAGTTTGTGGAGGTTTCAGTCCATAATCAGCTGGTTCCAAAGGCACATGGCAGAGGGATTACTGTTGATAGTAGTGAAAGACAGTGAAAGCAAGGAGAAAAAAGGGAGGAGCGCACAAAGACTTTTTCTGTCTCTTACAATGTATGTAGACTACCCATCCCAGGGAGGGTGTAGCATTCACACCCATAACCCCATCACTGGACCATGAATCAAACATAAACTCTAGAAGCCCATCTCTGAAAAATGTCTCGGTGACTGCATAAGGCTTTGAAGCGACATCCAGACACAAACCATAACAGCAGGGTTTGACTTTTTTATTTTTACAGAGGATCACACCTAAGAGTTTGCTTAAGTCTCACAGGAAACTTTGAACTTGGCCTTTTCAGCAGTGTTCAAATCATTAAAACTCTGGTCGCTCTTAGAGATGCATTACATGCATTTTGTATGCATAGAGATATGTATTAGTCTAAGGGAAGACAGGCAAAATGTTATGGCTTATATGAAGCCTAAAGCTTCATGCAATCAGACGCAGGGCCTTTAGGAGGTGACTGGATCATGGCAGTGCTATAGCAGACTTCCTGTTAGGAGGTAGGGTTTGGTGTGAAGAGATGGGTCCCTATGGGTGTGACCAGGAAGACTGTATTATCCTTCCTAGCTCCTCCCTTCACTTTCCTGCTTCCTTGTTTGCTTCCTTCTCCTCTGCTATGCATTTAGAACTTCATCATTTCTCACCAGGTTTACTGCAGTAGTGTCTTACTAGACACTAGCAACCACATTTACTGCATTTTTTCAAATCACAACTCATAAAGACACTCATGAAAGAGGACTTCCAAAATCACTTTAGAAAGATCAATAGAATAACTGTGTTTAAATAAAATAACTGTGTTTAAAGCAAGGAGAAGTATTTTGAGGAAGATTTGCAGCAATGTGTCTAAGGTATTTTTACATTCACTGTATATTTTGATCATGCCTTGTCTGCTTCAATTTCAATCAAGAATTAACTAATAGCTACTAGAGACTGGAAAAAAGTCTCACAGACTAGTACCATTCTGATATTGCCACCTATAAGATGGGACATCTACGCAATGGTTTTACAGTGTTTAGGAGAGGACAAAGAAATTGCTTTAGGAAAATGTAGAGAATATTGTGATTTACATACAAAAGTAATAACCCACTAATATATATAAAGGGAAAAGCTCATTATTCTTTGACAAATGCCTACTGATCGTCTGCTTAGCACTGGACTTTGCACTAGGTGCTGAGGACTACAGGGATAAATGGGACAGGCTTGACGTTCAAAGAATAGTTGAGGGACTGACAGAGAGACAGATATGTGAAAGGTGAGTTGAGACAACATGGAATCCACCAGTACTGTGGACACTAGTAGGTCAGCTAGGAAAGTCGCACTGCACTGAGGAGGGGTTGTCTCTGGATGAAAAACTGAAGAGGTTTTTACCCTCGTTACTGAGACTGCTCTCATGGAGCCCCTCTGCCCCAGCCACAAGGTCAGGGCTAAAGATGCCATCACTTCCATATTTAATTGCTTAAGCCTCATCATCTCCATCTGCTAACATTTTCTCAGCTTTACACTGCTTATTTCCAAAACATTGTTGTTCCTCTTGATATGAAGAAAGTACAAACTATCCATCTACTTTTTTTAAAGCCCTGACTCCTTACATATTGAACTGATTAAAGCAATTGTGAGATTCTTTATATTGAGGATGGGAACAGGATTCAAAAAAAAAAAATGATATTTGTTACTTTTGGATGTCTGTCCCTCAATACAGTAGGTGTGTGTGTGACACATAAACATATACTCGTGTATACACAAACCTATGCACATACACACACACACACACACAAACATACCCAAACCCTAAGAATACATTACATATATGATTTGAAAAATGGAAGAGTTCAATGAGATTAATAAATCAGCTTTTTTTTTTTTGAGATATAGTCTCAGTATGTAGTTCATTCAGGCTGGGCTTGAACTCACCATGTAGTCCAAGCTGGCCTCAAACTTGTGGCGATCCTCCTGACTCGTGGGACTGCAGGTGTGTGCCACCATGCCCAGCTAAATCAGCCATTCTTAGAATATATACCATTCAGTGTGGTATATACTGAAACCTCAGAAACTGTCTTTGTTGTAATAAAAAGCAGTTATTCAACAGTATGTTTCATTAGCTTACTTTTTATTTTTGTTTGTTTGAATAACAGAGATATCAGCCCCCTGAAAGATGTTATGAAACTTGACGATTGGTTTTTTTTCCTATGGAGAACAAAAGCAAGTTCACAGCTGTCTGACGTAGGCAGAGTGCCCTAGCCCAGAAAGGCTGCCCAGGGCCCAATCAGAACTATCAACCCCACCCGCACTGGCACCAACTGTCATCTCCAGAGGATGTGCCAGACCACCCTTCCCCTGGAATAAGTCAATGCTTCACAGATCTCAGGCCGGGAAAAACTCTTGGCTGTTTCCCCGAGCAAACTCCCAAGTGAGGAACCAGTCTGCCTAGCAGGCAGACACCAGGGGCAGCTTGCCCTTCTTTCTCACATTTGCAAAATAACTCCAAAAATCACAATAAAAAATAATGCGGTTACCCTTTTCTTTGGAAATTATCTCTTCGAATGATGAAAAAATACTTAAAAAGCAAAAGCCAGCAGCCGGCTGAAACCATGTGGGTGGAGGACCTGTGGCCCACTGCTGAAGGCAGAGCTGCCTGCTGCCTCTGGAAAGGGAAAGGTCTGTGGTGGCCTCACAAGCAACAGAGAAAGTCCACGTTGCCACACAGAGGCAGAGTTTTTTTTTGTTTTCCCAAAAACCGACTTTCTTACAAATATTCTTTCCCTTTGGGTGTTGCTGCTTGAGGCTAGTGTTGTGCAGAAGAGATTATTTCCTCTTTCAAAGTAAGCATAAAGCGTTCTGGAAAGTAGGGCATTGAGAAGTACTGAATAATTTTTCTCTTCATGTTTAGGAAATTAGATTCACCTTATGGTCTACTGATCAGGGTCACTCTTTCCATAGGTTTAAAGAATTGTTTCATTTGCTGAATTTCTCACGTTTCAGTGGTTACACAATAGGTAGTACATGTTTAGAAAATGCTTTATTTTTGTTTATTTTTTAAATGTACTTGATACTTAACAGTTATGTCTACTTCTAGAAAGAAATTGAGGAAACTGACAATTCTTATTAGAAGAAGAATATGAGTTTAGGTGTGGATTATAAGCAAAAGAGAAATATTTATAATGAGGATGTAAGATAATGCCTCACTTTGAGCAGAAAGCTTGGCACCCAGATTTCTTTAAAAAAAAAAAAAGGAAACATAATAGACCTTGGTAAAATGATAATTCATATTCTCTCTCTCTCTCTCTTTCTATCTCTCATTCCCTCCCTCTTCTAAAACTAGGCTATTCTAGTTAGAAACATTACTGTAATTTCTCCACTTGGCAGATTAGGGTATAACTGTCTATATGTCAGAGTTTTAAAAGGTTTTGTGCATATCGGTCAATTTTAACAGTGAATATCAACCAAAAGCAATCTGTTTTGAATAAACAAGGAGCAAGACTATGTAAACATTTCTTTGCATGAAGATATAAGTATACTTCTCCCTACAAAACATGAGACTCAGAATCAAGAAGGGATTTCACCCTGAGGTTCTTATATTTTATTGGATTAACAATTTTGGACATCACATCCTTGCCAGACATTAACATTTAAATGTTATTTTTATTCTTACCTGTAGTGCTACCAGTGGTTGAAGGAAAGAATTGTAAGTGAAGAAGGAAGAAAACAGCAAAACAAGCTAAAAGACCTTTCTCCAATTGCTGAGCGTCTAGGATGCACACTACCTCAGCTAGCCGTTGGTAAGAAAATTCTAGCAGGTGGCAGAGGTGAGACATATCTTTGCTGAGATCACAGAATATGCAGTTTTCTATTATTAATCCACATCTTCATCAAGTTAAAATGCCTACTGTATGGACAGATTGATCTCAAAATCATACCTTCCTGATAAATGCAACATAAAGTGAGTTACTCAAGGTTCTCCCAAATTTTCGATATATGCCAAACCAATTTTCTTACTTCTTTCCCCTCTTCCTTTAAACACAGTTTAAATAAGAACATGTCTGTGAAAATACACACTCTCACAATCAGAGGTGAGCTGTGTAGTGACACCCACTTCTGGCTCTGGCTTCCAACCCTGTAGAAGCAAGGCCCCGGTTGAGGACAGGTTGAGAAACAATGCTGTGACAGAGGCCCCCAGGTATGACCAAAAGCAAAATGGATTCTAAAGGAAGAGAAGTTCCATTTAGAAACAACTTGGGGCCATGAAAACTGCTCTTCTCATGCTGTGGCATCCATAAAAAGTCACAGTGCCTGGTAACTAAAAACCACACGCACTGGCTCTGTTGAGCACACAGATGATATGAACCACATATTTAACTTCAAGCTTCCCAGTGGCTGTACCAAACAAGTAAAAAGGAAACAGGTGAAATTAATTTTAATAAAGGATTTTAACACAATACACCCCAAATATTATTTGAAAGTGTAATGACTATAAAACAAAATTACTGAGATAATTTATATTCTTTGTCAGACTGTCTTTATAATCCAGGATGTGTTTTACACCTACAGCACACCTCAATTCAGGGTAGCCCCAACAGTCCTGTGTGGTGTGGCTACACATGAGACAGCAAAGCACTCAGACCTTCAGCTCCCTTGCTGGAGCATAGCTGCCAGGCTATGTGATAACCACTGCATACTCACTGTCTTGTCTCCTCAGTCATCAAAATGACCCTATTAGCTGTAGACTGTTAGCAGATCTACCTTATAGCTATCAAAGGAGGATTTTCAAGAATT